>JAVSCE010008564.1:0-15040 GCA_032199065.1 Smutsia gigantea | reverse complement strand
AGAATTCTAAGTAAGGAGACTGAAGAGTGAAAAAGAAATTGGTTCCCTTATTAAGAGTTGCAAAGATCAAACTTGTCAGGAACAGGAAAAAAGGAAGACATTGTCTGCCTAAAACATCTTTCCTCTCCCTCTCCCCATAGATATAAAAACCATTCACACAGCCCTGAGCAGGTGAGAAAAGTCAATTTACAAACATGAAATGGTGGGTGGGGTTGGCTGTCTTCTACCACTAGGAAGGAGAAAGCAATGGTGACACGCTGGGACTTGGTAGCTCTTGGGTCACCCACTTCTTAGCTCCAGAACCTTGGGTAAGCTACTTAACTCATTCATAAAATGAGATCAAAAAGAGGATTCTCCTAATGTTGTTGGGAAAATTAAATGAGGAAATGACTACAAAAGCATCTACTAAGTAATCAACAAATACTATAATTATTTTAAATGTTCTTTTGATCTCTTATAATGAGTAATTGGTCCCAGTGACAAATGTTTGTAGTTTTTAAGTGTGATGAGTAATAATTTCACAGGCTTATTCTTTACATCAGCATGTTGAATATGGAGCCAGTCTTATTCAAAATATGCAAATATTGTAAAAGAGCTCTTGGTCTAAATTCCTGATTAATTTTATTTAAAGTTCACTGAAATGAGGAAAACTGATGTAAATTTCTCCTTTCCAAGTGGTAGTGCTTGAAGCAGACATTCTTGTGTACAAATCCCATTTTTATTACAAAGTCCTGACACGGTTCAAAAAATGATTCTGTAGAACTTTGTGTGGTGTTAGACTTGATGGAGTAATGCATGCACTTGATTTTTTAATTTTCATTTACCACTCACTAGCTGTGTGACATCATGCACACTACCTCACCTGTCTGTGCTTCCTTTTACGTATATTTAACATTGAAGTTATAGAGTTGCTGTGATAATTGAATGAGTTAATTCATGCAATGCACTTAGGACAGTGCTTGACAAATACAAGGTCACAATAAAAGTTAGATAATATTGTTATTACAAAAATGTTAGACATTCAACCAGAATGGGTTGTAAACTAATTAGTAGAGACCATAATGATTATTGACTGTGAAACTTTCTGTAGTTATTGAGTGCAATATAACATGTCACCCAAATCTTTGCGGCTTAAAAAAACCATTGATTATCTTTCATTATTTCTGTGCTTCAGAAATTTGGAAGCAGCTCAGCTGAACAGTTCTGTCTCAGGGTCTCTCATGAAGTTGCAGCTAGCTGGTGGCTGACTCTGGGGTCATCTCGAACATGTGTGGCTGGGCAGCTGGGCTCATTGGACAACCGTCTCTATTTGGTCCCTCCACAGGGTCTCACAAACACAGCAGCTTCAGGTGGCCAGACTTCTTACACAGTGGCTCAGGGTTTCCAAGTCTCTTGTTGAGAGGGAGAGAGAGAGGGAAGCAGGCAAAAGCCCTATCACCTTTTCTGACCCAGCCTCAGAAGTCACATAGCCTCACTCCCACCACATCTATTGTGGCGACAATCCCACTGAAACAAGAGGAGGGAACATAGCACCACCTTTTAGTGTCAAGCATGTTTACACATAATAAAAAGAGAATGTGGGATAGGAGATAGGTAGATATAGATAGATAGATAGATGATATAGATAGATAGATAGATAGATAGATAGATAGATAGATAGATAGATAGATAGATATAGATAGATGATAGTAGATAGATAGATGATAGATAGAGATGATAGGTATAGATAGATGATAAATAGATAGATGATAGTAGATGATAGATGATAGATAGATAGATAGATAGATAGATAGATAGATAGATAGATAGATATAGATAGATGATAGATAGATCTTTAAAATTACACCTCTGCCACCTTTTCCCTGTGTCTCCTTCTGAGACCCTTCTCCCAGCCCCAGCACAACCTTATTCATTGGCTTGGAAAAGACACAAAGCCTTGTGAGTTTGGGGGCCTGAAAGTCCTTGAAATGAGAGACAGCATAGGGTAGTAGACTCTAGAGATGATCTGTCTGCAATTCAGTTTGAATTCTGTAACATGTAACAGGGTAACGTTGGGCAAGTTACTGCATCTCTTTGTGCCTCCATCTGCTCACAGGTGAAGTGCGGGTAATAATGGTAACTCACCTCAAAGAACAGCTGTGAGGATGAAAGATGTCAGTCCATGCCAGTGCTTAGAGCAGTACTTGGCAGGCTGTAAGCCCTCAACCATATTATTTGCAACTTATTTATATACCCAAATTATTATTACATATGTACCCAAATTGTCATATTATTATATACCCATATTATTTGCAGAAAATAACCTTTTTAGGATTTCTTTTCACGGACAAAATCGCTTGTGGGGAACCCAAATGGAGCTTGGTTCAAGCAATCTCTATTGGATTTGGGCACAGTTTTGAACTGACAAATGAATACGGATACGTTGGATGCCAAGAATTCACACTCTGAGGGAGGAAAAAAAGAAACTAACTGAAACGCACGGTGAGAAGGTGTCACCTAACCCACCCCTTTCAGGTCATCCATGACTAGAAACAAACTGCTTTTCTCCCCGCCGTTCTCTTACCTCAGGGGCTCCCAAACTCATGTAAGCAGTGGAACACTTACTCGAAATGAAATTTGACATAGACCCCCAAATACCAAACAGGCCCAAGCAGAGTGATCCTGAGGAAGCAGGCAAGGGCTGTGAGCCCGCGGGTGTGCCCCACCCCACCGCATCATCTCTGGGAGCCCCTCACACATGTCCCGGGACTGTCACCGAACACACTTTGAGGGTCTCTGCACAAATACACGGAAGTAGGCTCTGGGGAGGGAAACATATTAAAAGTTTGTGTTACATTTCTTTTCTCAAACTTATTTTTATAAAAATCACCTTATGTCCTTCCCAAGATAAAAATAGTTCATGGCCATTAGGAGATAAAAGGGTCTTTGAATTTTGAAAGTGTGTGTAAAGTCTTATAGGGAATCAGACTAGTTAATGCTGACCTCTTACACCCAGTCCTGCTTTGCTTTGAGCGCATCAAGATGCTGCTTCAGGTATATTTCACCTAAACTCAACCCTTCTCCCGAATCTTTTCATGGCACTTTTTTCTTTATTTGATAAGACATGCCATACTTCCTCTAATGTGCATGCTCCCTTGCTGCAATAAGTCAGTAATCTGATTTGCTAGGACTAAAGGTTTGTCACTGGAGATTTTAGGCTGGCTGGGCTAGAACTTAAAACACAGCCTGGCACATGACAATACTTGATTTCACCTTATCTGTTACAACTAATGTAATAATAGTAATCATTATTATTTTCATAGACTTTGTGGGTAAATGCAAATATAAGGGCAATGATGCTGTGCCAGGCATTGAAGCTGTGAACAAGCCAATTGGAAAAAAAAAAACCATCAAATCACCATGCCCTGTGTCTGTAGCAATCCCTACAACTGCAGAGATTTTCCAAAGGCAAATTTCCACTTCAGAAAACTCACTTGCTGTTGTATGACAACACCGTTGGTGCCGGAAGAAGGTGTTGGGTCATCTGACATACCTGTTCAGCATGCAGCAGAGCATCATATCTACTCCTCTGGACTATGAGTTGGAGCTATTTAAGCCACAGCATGTAAGACTAAAAATTGTTTTGAATCAGCCCTGTGACTGATGCTAAGTGGAAAAATTAGTCCATCTCAGAAATGTTGCTCACTTTTTCCTGCTAAAAATGTAACAGGTTTACATTTTTGAGCAATAATTGTAGGTAACCATAGCATAGTGTAAAAGGCTCTGGGCTTTGGGGATCTTTTAGAAACATGCCAGAGACCCATTTGGGGTTCAAGGAGGACCTGGTGTGGAAGGAGGACATCAAGCAGCAGAAGGAGGTCCCTCAGGGCACCCCCATCTTTCTGGCCCACCAAGGCAACATTTCTTATTTGGGTAATTAATATTCAGAAAAGTACACTCAAAAGCCATTCATCAAACACTTGATTTAAAAGAGTTGAGTCAGTACCTAGCAATGTTTGCCACATAATAGACTCTTAATAAATATCTGCTGAATAGACAAGTGGGCTCTAATATGTGCTTCAGACATAATACCACCCTCTAGAAATGTAAACATGAGAGAAAATGCTGGCATGAACATAAAAAAGGGCATCTAGCCAGCAGTATAAAAGTAGTTCAGACATAAATGGATAAAACCTTCCCGAGGGCCACAGAAGAGCAAAATGCTTTGTAAAATTCAGTCTAGACAAAGCAATTCAGCTCACGTCGGCAAAGTTAATCATTTATCAGTTCTCAGGTTAATGGTCATGGCTTCCACAGCTCTATGGGTGTCCGCTGGTGAACACTGAGTGCACGAATTTCCACAGTGGTTTAGCAGAGGCTCAAGCTCTATCCAGACTTTTTGTAGTAACACTTCTTATATTCAATTTTCAGGGTCTTATTAAGTTAACAAAAGTCATTATTCACAGAAAACATAAAGACCTGATTTGCTAATACGTTATTTGCCCTTTTCTGTTGCTGTGTGCTAATGTATTTAGGGACCACAATTTATACAGCTAAAGACATAAAGAATGATCCAGTGAGCACCCAACTTAAATAAAATAACTGATTATAGACCCCACTTTCCCCACCAGAATTATCAATAACCCTGAATTTGGAGATTATTATTTCTATATCTTCTTTAAGCTTTTGAAACATTTATAATAATACCTTCTGAAGTATATACAATATTGTCTATATATTTTAGTCTAAATGGTATCGTACTTAATTTTTCTGAAAATTGTTTTTAAATCAATGACATATGTTTGAGATTCATCCCTATTGATACATGTATTACATTATATGAATATATCACAATTGATTTTTCCATTCTTTTTCTATGAGTTACTTGCTATTATAAAACAAAAAACAAAATTTTTTGCTATTATAAAACAGTGTTTTTTTGAAATTCATATAGCCAACAGGCACATGTAAAGATGCTCCACATTGCTAATCATCAGAGAAATGCAAATTAAAACCATAATGAGGTATCACCTCACACCAGTTAGGATGGCCGCCATCCAAAAGACAAACAACAACAAATGTTGGCAAGGATGTGGAGAAAAGGGAACTCTCCTACACTGCTGGTGGGAATGTAAATTAGTTCAATCATTGTGGAAAGCAGTATGGAGGTTCCTCAAAAAACTCAAAATAGAAATACCATTTGACCCAGGAATCCCACTCCTAGGAATTTACCCTAAGAATGCAGCAGCCCAGTTTGAAAAAGACATATGCACCCCTATGTTTATCACAACACTATTTACAATAGCCAAGAAATGGAAGCAACCTAAGTGTTCATCAGTAGATGAATGGATAAAGAAGAGGTGGTACATATACACAATGGAATACTATTCAGCCATAAGAAGAAAACAAATCCTACCATTTGCAACAACATGGATGGAGCTAGAGGGTATTATGCTCAGTGAAATAAGTGGCAGAGAAAGACAAGTATCAAATGATTTCACTCATCTGTGGAGTATAAGAACAAAGAAAAAAAAATGAAGGAACAAAACAGCAGCAGACTCACAGAACCCAAGAATGGACTAATAGTTACCAAAGGGAAAGGGACTGGGGAGGATGGGTGGGAAGGGGGGGATAAGGGGTGAAAAGGGGCATTATGATTAGCACACATAATGCAGCAGAGGGGGGGAGACACAGGAAAGGCAGTATTTACAGAGAAGACAAGGAATGATTCTATAGCATCTTACTGCGCTGAAGGACAGTGACTCTAATGGGGTATGTGGGGGAGACTTGATAATAGGGGGAGTCTAGTAACCATAATATTGCTCATGTAATTGTACATTAATAATAGCAAAATAAAAATAAAATAATAATAATAATAAAAGAAATAAACAGCAGTTTTTGATTTAAAAAACTGGTTTTTTATAGTGCATAATTAACAAGAATAATAAAGATACTATTACTATTACTGCAACTACTACTAGTTATGACAATGAGAGTTAACTTTTATTAGTCTGTTTGGTGTTAAACTAACACACTTAATCTAAGGATTCTGTGAAGTAGATACATTATTAACTCTACTTTACCAATAAGGAAAACATTGGAGGGCAATTATGGAATGGCAGAATGCAAATTTTCTACCTTAAAAAATATACCGAATTGTGAAAATTTATATTCCGATCAGGCATATGTAAAAGTTTCTGTTGCTCCACATCCTCATGAAAATTTGGGGCTGTCGGATTTAAAATTTGTCTTCAGATATGTATATACAGAATGATGATGTAAAGAGTATATTCACTGACTATTTGAAATACAGATCAAGAAAGATTGAGAGAGCGAGGTTGAAAGACGGAGAAATCAGAAAAAAAGGCTAACCTATTTTAGGAATGAGGAAAGGCACTCGAAGAATTTAGGAATAGAAAACTCTGTAAAAACACCCTACCAGAAGCATTAGCTTAATTGGTAGTCTAGCACACACACACCCAAGCCATAGAGCTGTATACATACTGATCGTTCTTTCACCCAGTGCTCGTTTGGCTGTCAAAGACTATAAAGCGGTATCTGAACTAAAGATCAGAGCATGACAAATTCCTTTATCTCAACTCTCAATTCTTCCCCACTTTTAACATTGACTTTTCAGTAAATGCTGTGTCCCTAAAGCACCTCTGCTTTCTCCTTTTTGTTATGAATAATTCATACAGCAAATCAATAACACTCCCTTTAACTTAAAGTTATCACTTTTTACCAGCATTCATGCATTTTTTTTTGTCTCCTCCAGGAAGAAGAAACATATGTATGCTTAATCAATGGGAAAACACACCCAAACTATAAACATGAGAAAAGTGAAAGTTTTAGTGCAAATCATATGGCACGCCCCACCCCCACCCCCCCAAAAAAAACCTTTACAACAACTCCCTAAGCTCCGGGAGACACCACTTTTCACTAGCTCATTAGTGTTCCCCCTTTAAGCTCATAGGGACTTGAAGAGACTCCAACTGGAAAATCCCCAACATGTGGGAAATGGGCTACTCACCACAGATGCCTTCCTCAGAAAAGGACCTTCTGTGCAGAGCAGATTGCAGAAATTGGGGCATTTTTGTAAGGGAGCTATGAAAACATGTTTGACTGGATAAAAGGATAGTCCTGTTTTACTAAAAACATTAATTCAGTTCATAAAAAGTTAAGATAGGCTTTAACAACAAAATTAATTATATTTCAGTTACACATCCTGGGTTTTTTATGGCCAGCTCCTTCCTGCACAGAAAAACGTCAAGGTATTATCACCTCCATAAAACAGTATACCCTAATTCTCAAGTGGGGGGATTGCAGACCTCTGAAAATTCTAGGTCCCTATTAAATTTAATGTAAGAATTTTTACCAGCTAAGAACCATCCCTGATCTTGCAATTTCAGCAAAAATACCAGCAATGATCAAAACAGTGTCCTTCTTTTGTCTCTCAGACCCACCCATTTTGAAACAACCTGAATTCTTACAATACCAACCTGGGTAGTCCAATGGGAAACACTGAAAGAAATCAATACCACTTTTTGACATTCCACTTTCAAAGAGAAGCTCAGGTTCGGAGTCACTGTTACAGACAAATCCAGTGAGACCCAGGGAAGGAAAGGGTGCCTCGCCTTTCCCTCTTTCATGAAGCAAAGTAAAAATGTTTGATGGTAGACTGTTGGTTATTGAGAGGTTTTGCAGGCTTTTTAGCTACTGTAAGCCAGTCTTCATTCTTGCATGAGACCACTTGAAGGTCAAAGGAATCTGCCATGATTTTCAAACAAACAAGAAACTGTACTCTCCATCTGATACTTAATCAAGCCAGGTGTACCTATTCACCTTTAGGAAATTTAGTCTGCTGAAGCCTCTTAATTTACTCAAGACATACAGCTATAACTCATGACTCTCAGAGCACCCCACAAGTTATCAATAAGATTCTGTCAGTACTTGACCTCTTTCCTCAGAATACAATGTCTTTTAAAAGATGTTAGCATAAGGTAAGGATATAAGGAAGGTGTTACTGTGCAGAAATGTGTTAACCCTTGGGTGGGTGCCTAGAGGAAACATGAAAAGGTTTGTCATCTCTTTAAAGTATTCAGGAGGAGTGGGAGAGGCCCAGAAAAGATCAAGTCTAGGGAAGGAATGTGGAGTGAAAAAAAGCAGAGAGAGCAAGAAGAAGAAGCAGTGAAGAGAGCAGAAAAAACACCTGCTGCATTTCGTCTCATACAAAATCATAGTTCTGCCTGATAGATAAATAAATAGGGGGTAAGAAAGTGGACCATGTTCCTTAAGGAAATATACAAATTTTCTTTCTTTAACACAATTAGGTTCATTTATTTAGGGCTACACTAGTCTGGAATATCAGTTTGGATGTATCCATATTCAGAATACCGATCAGTAAGGGAAAAGCTGTCCCCAAAATGCTAAATAAATACTTAGTTTTGGGAAATGAACTGGCTGTGCACACAAATACACAGATTCACACACATACACACACATCTACCAAATAAACCAAGACCCCTTCTTTCTCCTTACCTTTCTTATGTGTAGCCCCTTGGATACAAGACACGGCAGTTGTGAAGACAAGATGCTAGATTTCAGGGACAACAGAAATGAGATGATACATCCAAATTATGAAGACTTTGCTTCATTGTTTCAGTGCATTCAGTTCATAGTATTGTTTCAGTGAAGTTTTCCTTGGAAACATGCTGGTTGAGAATTTATGGGAATTTAGTTCATTTAGGTGATGAAGGTAACACCAGGGAGAGGACTAGGGAAGGAAGACAGGGAGGAAACACCACCAATAAAGAACATGTTTTCACACCAACTATCGCCAGGGTGACTCAGACAAGTCTGGGACCAGTATAGAACATGATGTCTTAGAATTAACCCATCTTAGAGAAGAGGGAGCTGAGAAATGTACATACCACATCCTACATGTCATTGGTTGAGGCTGCTGGGATGAGCAGAAGGGGGTGTTAATTCCCAGGCATCACCAGTGTGTATTTCTCTTCATTTCATTTGTTCATTTGTATCCTTTATAATAAAACTGTAATTAATCATAAGTATAGCCCTTTCCTGAGTTCTGTCAGATGTTCTAGCAAATTATCAAACTGTTGGGGATAGTGGGAACCCCTAAATTTGTAACCTGTTGTTGACAAGTGCATATGGCCTGGAAATCCCCAAGCTTGAGGCTGGTGTATGAAGTGAGGACAGGCTTATGGAGGACTTCACCCTTAACCTATGAAATCTGGCTTAACTCCAGATTGTTAGCATCAGAATTATATATGTTAAAAACAAAATTCAACTGAGTAGATCTGAAGATATAATTAGCTTGGAATGAGTCAGCATCCCATCCAGCAAGGGGAAAGATGTTCCAAGGAATAGCACAAAATGGAGGGTTTTTATAAGAGGGAGGGTAAAACAAGAAGTTATTAGCAAAAGAAGAGAAAGGATAGTTTCAGGCAAAGTCAGTCTCTCTTTGGCGATGAAGAGGGGGTCTTGCCATGGAGATTATCTCATTTTGGGGGGAATGGAGAAGGTCCATGTGACAGATTACCTCAATGGTGCTGACCCAAAAATTCCTGATATCTGTTAAAAAGTCATATTCCTGGAATAGGTTGAAAATGTAATTAAATATTGTTTTGGTGGGGGTGTGTGACAAGTAACTTCATTTGGACTTGTTTCCTTTTTCAACACATAGTTATGCAATTCCTTTAAGGTCTTTTGAATGTGCCATTGGGCAGATTCCAACACAAGACCTCCTTGCTCTAATTGCAAGTGCTTTCCATCACACCTTGCTGAATTTTAGCCTATGTCAGGGAAAGTTCAGGCTAGAATTAGAGGATATTGTAGTTAAGGCTGGCTTAAGACCTCCACGAATATTATTAATTATGTGATGTTTCTAAAAATATACAAAAATAACTATAAAAATATATGAAATTTGTTTTGATAAAGGAAAACTCTGAAATGTCCTACATTAAGTGATACAGGGCCAGAGAATGAGGAAGAGAGACAAGGGAAGGTCATCTGTCAATAACTGTAGGCCTAGGCCATCGTTAACTGGAAACTCCATTTTCCTGGATGAAGTTGACAAATCAAAACCTCTAAAGACCAAGAGATCTCTGAAATAAAAGGATTTATTGAGCCTTTACAGGTGCAGTCAGATAAGAACTGAGTCCAGGGACAGAAGTTTCGGCTTCACCAGCAGCAAGGCCAGTGAACAGTAACAATTTGTCCGCCAGACTCAAGAAAGAGTCTTGAGGAAAGCAAGTTCTCTAAATTCACATCGACTGCAGATAAGGAAGGTGGGGTATCATGAAGTGCAGAAAGCCCAGGAATAGGTGGTTAGTCTACAGAGAAGGCTTGTGATTGGCTGTTGATGATGGTCAGACACTAGTCACATGCAAGGGGGATGTGGTGGTCCTGGCGACCTTCCAGATGATTGTTGAAATGCCTTTATCCAGGAACAAGTTTCTGGTTAGCTATGGCCTGTGGCTATTGACTGACAAACTTCCTTTGTCTCTCTCCCTCACTCTCTGGTCCTTATGTCACTTAATTTAGGACATTTAAGAGTTTTTGCCTAATCAAAGTCATTTGGGCAATCATCTAGAAGGTCCCCAGAACCACAATCCCTCCACATGCCAAGTGTCTGGCCATCACCAACAACCAATCCACAGGCCTTCTCTATGGACTAACCACCTATCCCAGGACTTTCCCCACTTCAGATTAGCCCATCTTCCTTATCTATAGCCAGTATGAATTCAATGAAATTTCTTTCCTGGGAACTTCTCATAAATGTGCCTTCTTTCCTGAGTCCAGAGGACAAGTTGCCTCTGTTCACTGCCTTGCTGCTGGTGAAGCAGAAACTTCCTGTCCCAGGACTCGGTCCTTATCTGGCTGCATCTGTAAAGGCTCAGTAAACCCTTTTATTTCAGAGATCTCTCTGTCTCTAGAGTTTTTGCTTTGTCATTTTCAAAAAAAAAAATCCTCCTATATTCAATACAATGATGCCTAAACTATTGTTCTCAAACTGCTATATCCTGAAATTTCTACACAGCTTTGGCTGATTCTGTCCTAAAATTAAATATCAAGCCAGCCTGAGTTTTTCCTTAGGGTATCCCTGCCATTCTATTTTGGAAGTTTTTCAGGTTCACTGATTTTTGTTCCACACTCTTTAGCAAAAGTGCATGAAATAAAGTCATGCTTGTGCTCACACTAATCTCAAATGTGCAGAAAATCTGATGCATATTTTTTATTTCCCTATGATTGACTTCTTCATGTTTCTCACAACCTGCTGATACGTGTGTGTAGTATTTCATTTTGTGGGGTACACGTGGATAACTTGTATAGATTTTTAAATCAGATTTTTTTGAGTATAATATACATACAGAAATATACAAATGATTAGAGTACAGCTGCATGAATTTTCAAGATTCTTGCCTGTGGGAGGGCTGATGGGACCCTGTATTTTATATCAAGACCTAAATGTGATTTTTTCTCATTAAATATCTGCTAGAATAATCCTAACCCTAATATCTGTTTTTCTCCCTGTCCCCCACAATTTCATTTCCTTTCTCCTAAGGAAAAAAAATAATTGCCCCAGGAAGAGGAAAGAGATGTCATGTACTTGGAAATATACAATAAAAGATATAGTCATATATTTAGAAATAATAATCCAAAAGATTCTGGCATATTCCCCCCAGTACATCTGTTTTTGAACAGAACTGCACTGGTACCTAATGAACTTGTATTCATCAACTCTAGAAGCACTAAGTCCAGTAACTCTGAAAACAGAAGGGAGACAACAGTAGCTTGCCTTCATATAGTATTTTATATTTTGTAATTTGCTTTTGAATACTTACCTTATTGTAACCTTACAACACCTTGCGGAATATGTTTAACTCTCTTCATTTGGAAGTAGGGCAGTTTAACTACTTGCCACCAACACAGAGCTACAATTTAAGAACAAAAACCAACATATTTAAGCATGTCTTCCTTGTGATTTTGTTGTTGGCCCATCCACTCTGGGGACTTCTCCTGTGGGCTAGGTAAGACTTCAACCCAGGAAAGGGTTCTTGACTTTGATGGAGAAAGGATTCACAAGCAGGCTGAGCAGGTACAAGCAGAGAGTAGTTTAATAAAACAAAAGTACACACTCCAGGAGGGAGCACAGGCCTGCTCCAGAGATGGACAGCACTGTGGAGTTCAGGGTGGCTGGTCATAAAGCTGGAGTTTAAGCAAAGGATGGATTATTCATTGGGATAGATGGGGTTTTCTTAGCATAGGGAGGGGGTTCTGAAAATAGGGTGACATCTTCTTTTTCTCTTATATGATCTGCCTTGAAACTGTCATGGCTCCAAGGGGTGTGATTTTTAGTGTGCTAATGAGCATATAATGTATTTTGAGGGTTAGTCAGGGTCACCTTCTCCTCCCTCATGGGACTCGTCAGTTTTGGCAGGTTGTTGCCTATACCCTCACTCCCCACATCCCGGGAGAAGGGTTTACATGGAATGTTTAGAATATGAACAGGCATCTAACTGAAGGGGAACACCATCCAAAGTCCCCGGCCCCCTCCCTGTTTATGTCTGGCTATCCACCTATTATAACAGTTTTAAAGATAGAAATGAAATGTATATTTAGGAAAAAATTTTTTGCTTTTTGGAAGAGACCCTTTCAGCAAGCCCTTTCAGTGTTTAGGTGGTTATCGAACACAAGGCCATCCCAGTACTCTGGAGAAGTAAGCTCAATGTAGATTGCGCCGGCTATGTGTGAAGTGTCCTGTTCAGAAACATCCAAGGCCACCCTCTTCACAGCAGGGTGCTCTCTTTACAGGTTATTAATGTGAATGGTGTTTTGTTTCTTGGACAGAGATGAGAAGCAGGAGTTGGGGTCTTGCAGTCCGGAAGATCTTGAATACTTAAACTCTTGGAGTGGGAGGCAGGGAGTGTCTCTACGAAGAAGTTGCTGAATTCTAGGAAAAGGGCATTTGGTATTTCATTTTAAGAGTCCCTTTTCTGCACTGTAATTCTCTTATATTACCTTTTAGTGTCACAGTGAGGTCTACTGAATGCCAAAGCCATGTGCTTATTGTTCTTTGGTGAATCAGTGTTGTCCACATTCTTTGGCAAAATGTACCAGAGAGAATAACTCTAAGGAGGAAAAGGGGTTTACAGACCTACCAGAGGAGGAGAGGGAGCAGATAGAACCTCAGTGTGGACCACAAGGCACTGAGGGGCCATGTGAATCCAGAGAACATTCCAGCCCTCCCCAGTGTCCTCAGAAATACTGATGGCACCCAAAGGGGCTCCACCTTGGGACCACTGGACAGTAAGATGGCCTCCCACAATGCACGGAACCTGGTGTTAAAAAGGAAACAAACCCCAAATGGCATCCTTTTGTTGCCAGGCAGCTGCGTCTGAGCAAGTCTCTCCCTGAGCACCAGATGAAACCTCAACATGGACAGGGGAGGGTTCTTTGAACTAGAAAGAATTCTCCAGTGGGTCAGACAAGTGTTATTCATTAGAGCGGGAGTAGCAAGGAATGGCAGCTGCCTTGCAGGCAGCAGAGAGCAAGTTAGCTGAAGTAGGACAGAGAGAGTGAAGACTTATGCTAACATCTAGAAAATTAAATGAAATAATGAAGTAACAAATAGTTTACCACCGGAAGAGCACAGAGACAAAATGCAGTAAGTTGAGAAGTGAGAAAGCTTTACTTAAAAGTATGCACTTAAGGAAATGAGAGTGTGGGCGACCTCAGAGAGGAGGTGCACTGAAAGGCTGGGTATTCTATCTTTTAAGGATTTTCAGAAATGTAATAAAGGGCCGAGGCTGTAGACTTGTCAAGAGGTCTTAAGATGCTTATCTCTCTGGTGGAGAGACATTATGTCTCCTCTCCTCTCTTATCAGTCCTCCAGGTACTTTTGCAAAATTAAATTAACACAAGAAATTGCTCAGTTCCTCACCAGGATAGCAGCTTCCCTCCAGGAACATATCAATCAAGACCACCCATCCTGCCCCCAAAGTGGGTTGCGTTACCGTCTGTTTACCAAAGAATATGTTAGGAATCTTACCTTCTAAATTCCTGGTTTTTAAAATGGAATCTTAGCCTTAAGAGAGAATCCCTCCTGTTCTTACTATACTGTTTATATCTTGCCTTTGTGGAAAATTATTCATGATGGTTGTCCCATGTCTCTGCCCTGTCTAAATCTTATCTCCCAGGACAGCACACCAAGACTTACAGTTTCAACTTATTCCAAGAATGTGACTTTTTAACAGTCAACCTGAAATTTTCTGATGAGCACTAGTGAGGTAATCTGCCTGATAAAAACCCCTTGCTGTTCCCTTCACCCCAGAAAAGATGTCCTGGCTGGAAACAATCCTTTCTTTCCTTTTGCTATTAACTCCTTGTCCCACCTTCCTGCCTATAAAACCTTGCATTTTTATGCATCCTAGGAGCATCTGCCTACGTGTTAGAAGCAATGCTGCTGGATACACAAATGCCTTAATAAAGCCTGTTAGATCCTCAAATGTACTTGGATGAATTTTTGTATTTAACACTGGGTCCAACAGCAATCCGCAGGAGGGACTGGAGTGCCTGCCTGCTCAGGCCTCTGTCTACCCTTCTTACCATGCACTACAGAAGGAGAACAATTTTTAAAATGAAGAGTTAGAGTTGATATTTCACTTCACTACAAACAAGTGAGGTTAATACTATGAATCTGTCCCAACTCCGATCCCAACTCTGTCCATACCAGTTGTGCAACCTCGCACAGGCCATCCAATCCCTGTGACCTCTCATCTGTAAAATGGAGATATCCGTATACCTCATAGGTGTTTCGTGGGGACTAAATTAGTAAATTTAGAAAAAGCACTTAGCATGGGGCCTGGTTGCCTGGCTGTGATACTATGATTTATAATGAGAAATAAATATTTGGTCTTCATCTCCATTGCTTCTAACATAGATTTCCTAAACCCTTAGAATTTCCTTGATACCCATCACACACCTCTTTCGACCATCTGAGTGTACATTACTGAGGTGACTTGTGGAAAGCACCTAG
>JAVSCE010008563.1:0-78933 GCA_032199065.1 Smutsia gigantea | reverse complement strand
TCACAAGAGAAGCTACAGTAGTTAAGATCTGGTTAGTCACTGGGCTTGTCATAAAGGAGCAGGAGAGCCAGAATGACTTCCAGGGTTTTGATTTAGACTACTGGGTAGACAGTGGCACTGATTATTGAGATAAGAGAAAGCTGGGGGAGAAGCCAGTTGTTGGTGGGAAGATGATGGATTCAGTTATGGGCAAAGCTTGACACACCTGTGAGATTTACAGGGCGAGATGCCAAGCCAGCAGTTGAATTGATGACAGTGTGATCAACAGAATTGTGTGTACAAATGAAGCTCTCTGTCTAGGGAATGAGTGGAGTAAAAGGCTTGGGATGGAGTCCTGAGGTACTTTCACCATTTAAGGGTCAGATCGATAAGAAGCCAGCAAAAGTGACCAAGGAATAACTTAAGAGGTGAGAGTAACACTGGAACATGTGGGGCTACGGACTGTCTTGATGAAATGATCTCAGACAAGAGTACAGTCACTTAGTACTTAAATTCTGATAATCCTTCCCTTTTATTAGGAAATTGTATACAGTAGTACCCGCATCCACAGGGGATACGTTCCAAGACACCCAGTGGATGACTGAAACTGTGGATAGTACTGAACCCTATATATAGTACATTATATCAATGATAAAGTTTAACTTAGAAATTAGGCACAATCAGAGATTAACAACAGCAATTAACAATAAAATAGAACAATTATAACAACTATAAGAGTTTTGTGAATGTGGTCTTTTTCTCTCAAATATCTTATTGTACCGTACTCACACTTCTTCTGAACGTTAGAGATTTATAGAGGGATATGGCTGATTGTACTAAAACTGTAGGAAGATTAAAAAAACCATAGGAAGATAAACATTTTCTCAAAACCCGCCGTCTTTTACAATAACAAGATCATTTAAAAAAGTTAAAAAGGCACAGAAGCAAATGAATCTCTCAATACTGTGTCTTCTGGAGTTAAAATACAGATAAACCAATTTCAGTATGTTGCCTCTTCAACCTCACACAGTCACATTTTAACCTTGGAGAGAAAATGGAAAATCTGAATTATATCCTAAGAACAGAGTTAAATCAGAGGGATACATGTTTATTTTGTTGATCCCTGAAATACAAGGACTCTCTTCATAGATGAATTAGCAAAATGCAGACTAATTCATCATCCCCCTACACATTGTTTTGACTCTTCAACAGATAATAAAGTCAAGGGCATGAGTAAATGATGCTTTTATTCAGTGCCATTAAATATTAAGAACAGCTTGAAGAGTTCTAAGGTCTCCAACCACATTTTTTTTTAGCATTCTTCGATGATTTCATACTTTCAAAGTTTTATTTACAAGTCATCAGAAGTATCCATTAGTACAAAGGGGGCTGAAATGGTTAACACCTGCTTCAGTTGACGTGCTCCCATTTGTTTAAAGTTAAGCCCTAAAGTGATGAGCGAGGTAAGCTGTCAAATAAGATGAGGAAGAGGCATTTTTTGGAGTTCTGAAGTTTGAGTTTTATAGGAAACACGAGTAGAAGCAAAAGTGAACTCATGATTGAGCCAAGGACATTTTAACTGCTCAAATGTTGACGGAATTAGGACAGAACAAAAGATCTAGAAAAAAAAATCCCATAAAGAGACGACGTACAGGCCTTTGCCAGTTAATACTGAGGTAAGGAAATGAGTTATGGGGGAACGACTTCAGATATCCCTGGGGACCGCTCTAGGTCGGACAGTCCCTTTGGCAATATTCCGGAGTCTGAGTCCCGAGGGCTCCCCCAAGTGGGAAGGGGAAGACGCGTGTGGCCAGGCGCGCGCACGTGTACACACACACACACACACACACACACACACACACACACACCCCCCCGGGGGGCGGGTCTCTTTCTCTTTAAAGAGCAGACGGTCTCCGCGCAAACCCAGGCTCGCTAAGGCCGCGGGGCCCGGACTCGATGTTCACAGCCAATGGGCGCGGTGGAGCGGCTCGAGCGCAGCTGACGCTGCACCAATGGGCGCCCTCGGGGGGCGGGGGCAGCGGAGGAGACACTATTGTTGATGAGGAGCGGCGGCGCGGCGGCTGCACCACCTCGTTGCTGCCGGCCACATCCAGCAGCCCGGAGCCCGGCCTCTCAGCCCGTCGCGGGGCCTTCCCTCCGGCCTCGGGAGTCCGCACCCTGCAGCGCAACGACACTGCTCCCCACCTCGCCCAGGCGCCGGGGGAGACCATGTCCCAGCGGGTGAGGCGCAGTGGGTCCCCCACGCCGGCAGGCTCCCTCGGGGGCGCTGCGGCCGCTCCGGCGGGGGCGGCCGGGAGCCGCCTGCAGCCCATGAGGGCGACGGTCCCGTTCCAGCTGAAGCAGCAGCAGCACGGCAGCCCCACGCGGGGCGGCGGCGGCAACAACGGCGGCTGCTGCGGTGGCGCCTCAGGCCCCTCAGGCGGCTGCGGCCCGCGCACCGCCTCGCGCAGCATCAGCCCCACGCGTAGCGCCGGGAGTGCCGCCGCGCGCACCAGCCCCACGGTGGCCACGCAGACGGGCGCGTCCGTGACGTCCACGCGCGGCACCAGCCCCACGCGCGGCGGCGCGCCCGGGGCTCGCGGGAGCCCCCCACGGCCGCAACCCCCGCTGCCGCTGCTGGGTACTGTGTCGTCGCCCAGCTCCTCGCCCACCCACCTGTGGACTGGCGAGGGGAGCGCGGCACCACCCCCGGCCCGTGTCCGGAACCGGAGGAGGTCGCCGGAGCAGAGCCGGAGCTCCCCAGAGAACAGGAGCCCGAGTGCCCCGGTTTGCAAAGCAGGTGCGTGGTGGGGGCCGCGCGGCGAGGGCGCGCCGGGGTTAGGCAGGGGTCTCGGGCGCGCGCCGTTACCGCGCGGGGACTGCGGCGCTGCCGCCAGGCGGCCGGGGCGGCCGGGGGCGGGCCGGGGCGGGCCGGGGCGGGGCTCGGGTGGTGCGGCCCCGCCCCTGAGGGCCGTCCACCGCATCCGTCGGTCCGCGGGCCCCGAGCCTACCCTGCTGTAGAGGGGCAGCCGCTAACGCTGTCTTTAGGCGGCTCTGTGTTAATGATACACCTGGGGTCTAGCCTCCCGCGTGTTACTGCTTACTCTCCTTTGTGTGTGAGGCTGGGAGTGTTTTGTCACTTTCAGTGATGTGGTTAATGTTAGTGTAGTATATGTCTTCTGCTGAGTATTTCTCTTTGACAAGAGATTTGGGGGATTGAATGCATTAGCATAGCAGAATTGGACTCCTGAAGAGACGTGAGGCTAGGAGTGAATTAGCATTTTCTAAGACTTGGTAAGTGGTAGCAAGAAGTGAAAAGTTAAGCAAGATTCCTTTGGAAGGTTTATAGGCTTTGAGGGTCTGATTATTATTTCTGATATACTGATTTTATGGTTAGGATGTAAAACCATTTGTTGGGCTTTTTTTTTCAACTAAAATCCGGGGGATGTCCCCTTGTTTTTATATTAGGAACTAAAAAATTGTTTTTCTCTATATCGAGAGCTTTTTTGGGAAAGGTCCTGAATGTAGCTGTTGGGTTTCACTGTACTCATTAATAAAGACTAACCCAGAAGAGAAGTTCAAATTGTGGAAGTGAAAAGAGATAAAATTTGTCATCTAATTTTCTTCCTGTTAGAACATAGTGAAAAAAATGTGTTAAATGTATTAGTTTATGTATTAATACTGCCAACATAGACCTTTGCCCTACCTTTTGGGGAATTTGTTAAAAATTTTCAGGCAGAATGGAATTTCAGGAAAGGTACTTCCTAACCAAATAAAACATGAACTGGTTTCAAGGGTTCATTCAGAAATGGGGAGTAGATGAAATCTCTATTAGTTATCAAAAATTTTAGGCAGTGGATACTTTTTTGAGAGAGAATTGCCTGAAAAATGATCAGTAGTATTTTCTAATTAGAACAAGTACTGTTTTAAACCTTTTGAAAATGTAAAATGATTTTTTTCTAAACCTTTTTGGTCAAAAGTAGTAGAACCCTCTCCTCCTCAAGTAGTAACTATCACTTCCTGATCTCCTACTATGTGGTGGTGATTTACATACAATAAGTCATTTTAACTCTCACAACAGGTTTTAGAGAGGTTGAGTAACAAGTAATAGAGTTGGTAATGAACTGGGTGGTACTCCAAAACAATGTCTTTTGCATTATATCAAGGAGGTAGCCTCATTATATATAATATAGAACCTGGGAAATATATGACATACTAAAATGACATGTGTTTAGTTTCTGAAGCAACTCTTAGAGAAGTATCTGGTGAACATAATTGCTTCAATTTGTCTTTAATCTTCTGGAGCTAGAATAGTATAGCAGGTGGAAGGGAAGCAGAGCTGCCAGTAGAGATGAAGGAAGGAGGTAGTATCCCCAGTCTGATAACAGAGTCTGGCTACCCTCTTGACCCTTAAAACAGAAGCAATCTGAGGGGTCAAAAATTGGCAATGTGTAGAGGAATGTGCACTTTTCTTCTGGAAGAGGGCTCTCTTTCTCAGGTTCTTGGGCTCCTCATGTGCCCATTCTTCACAATTCCCAAAGCCCTCGGATCTGTCATTCCATAGAGTATCCTTTTTGTGACTACTATAAAATAATCCAAGCATCCATGCCTGACATACTTTAGACTTCCCACGTTGAGTGCCTGCCCTCTCCATGGCAAAGTGGTTTGTCATTAGGAACTGAGATATGCTTGCAGAAGGTAGCTAGGCAACAGTGTTAACTGTAGAAAAAATGAGGAAGAAGGTGAGGTTTTTGTGTTTTCCCTTCTTTTACCTGACTTTGTCTTAGTAAGATGTGCAATAGATATGTTACAAATGGAGAGGTGGCATAACAGAGGTTATTAGGCTTTGGGTAGACGATCTGGATTCAATTCTTGTGTTCCACCACTTAGAAGCCATCTGATATGAGAAGTGAGGGCTTTTTAACCCTTAACTTTCTTATTCTGTAAAATAAGTGATGATATCTACTTCATGTGGTGGTAAGGATTGAATAAAACTGAAGAATACTCAGCATAGTACCTCAGTATATAAAAGTTAATTGTTGTGTATCATACTAGTTTTCCTTCTAGTTTTAGTGGATATAATATAAATTGCCAACATAGGCTTAGTTTTCATGGTTGTAGGAAATTTCTAATTGAAGAGAACATTGCCTGTGAACATCCAGAACTGTTTCTCAAAGTGTGGTCTGTGGTTCATCTGTATCAGAATCCCTGGGGGGTGAGGGGGGGGGGTGTCTTGTTTAAAATGCAGGTTCTCTGGCCCTACTCCAGACCTTGAAAACCCCCTTCCCTACCCCTCTGCATTTTTGCTGTATCCTGAATTTGAATAATAGACACTAGAAATGCTGGAGGAAAATAGTTTGAAAACTCATTACACAAAAGGGCATTAGACAAGTTACTTTTGCAGTGTGGCTGATATGTAGATAGCAAGTTATGTTTTGCTGATTTTTCCCTACTTGGAGTACATTTTGTTGTATATGAATTTGTTTATTTATTGGGGTTTGAGAGTGCCAAGAGGAGAAACAAGAAATGGATTTCTCTGGACTAATGATCATCAAGTAGGATAACAGAACTTCATATCTGTGGCATCTTCTTAGACTGCTGCTTTCTAGTACTTTATGAAGTATATACAGCTTTAAGAATTCAGTGTTCTCTAACATTTGGAAGACTGCTGCTAACTTCACACCTTCAAGGGAATCCTTTTGGTTTGTAATGTCTGTATTTTACAGTTGAAGATCAGGCAAAGTAGAATTTTACTGTTAGTTCAACATCTTGGCTAGCAGAATTTACATTGAATTAGGTCAATTCTGTAAGCTTTGATTTGAACTACTCTGTGTGTTAGGAACGGCAATACAAAGATGTAAAAGACACGGAACTCCAGAAATTCACTAAGTAAATATGATGAGTGTTCTGGGCTCATAGAGAAGTGCGAAATTCTGTAGAGAACAGATAAAGAAGTTCTGTTAGAGGAGATGGCTCTTGATTTGGATTGGAAAGGGAGGAGGAACTTTACGATTGGATCATAGAGGTCTGAAAATATACATAGTGTAGTTGGTTCTATATGTCTTAAAATGTAGAGGATAGAATGTTGGGGATAAGAATGAGTGAATTAGAATTAGGATGTATTTATTCCATGGCTAATTGCTCTGGAGCCAGACTGCCAGGGTCCAAATCTTGGTATTACTTTATAGCTGTTTAACTTGAGGCAAATTTACTTCATCTGTAAAAAGGGGATACTAACTAGTAGTATTTACAAAGGAGGATTGTTAGAAGGATAAAATTCTTGTAATCTCTGTGTGGATATAGGAATCTCTTAGTATTAACTAGTTGCATATCATCTTTATCATCCTCATCTTCCAAGTAGGAATAAAAATTGTTAGTAGCTGTATTTAAATTAAAAATACAGTATTAAGACAGACATGCTATTTTTTCCTTCAAGTGCTTTGGATATGGTAGTAGCTGGCTTTCTCAACTTCCTTACCTTCCATTGCTGAGTTATCATCTTAATACCCTAATCTCCTTCCCATCTTCAGAGAATGAAATGTCCTTAGTCATTTATAAGATTTACCAACTTTACTGTTCTTAGAATGTGTAGAGTTTATAAATACTTAGGATGAGTAGAGTATGAATCTGATATAGGAGAGACTAGGATAGAAAGTCACAAAGGCATCAAGTACCTGAATTTGGGTGCAACAGCAGTGGAAATGACAAGGATAAAAGACATCAAAGAGACTTTAATTTGGTAACCTGTTAGATGTCAGAATTGAGAAAGGAGTTGAGGATAAGCAACATAGGAAATACAAGTTTGGGAAAAGAAAATAAGCTCAGTTTTGGACATACTTACTTTTTAAGATTGTGGCAAATACAGTTTTAGAACTCGGGTACAATTTGAAGTGGGGGTGGAAAATTAGGACTCATTGGTTTCAGCTCAGTCAACATTCATTCAACGCATACTTCATGCAAGGCATTTGCCTGTGGGTAATACTTGAAATGACTAATCACTAGGATAGATAAGATGATGGGGAGAATGTGAGGATAGAACTCTGGGAGAAAACAAGCATTTTAAAGTTAGAAAGAAAAGCCAGTGAAGAAGCCCGAGAATGTGATAGGAGGAGAAGTGGCAGAATAGTATTAGAAAGCCAAAAGAAAGATTAGATTTCAAGGAGGAGATGATAAAGATTTTTAAATTCTGTGAAGAGAACATTATGCTGAGCCTGGAGAATAGGTTTTTGAATTTGGCATTTTGGTCAGTTGATCTTTGAGAGAGAATTTGAGTAGATTGTTGGGGGCAGAAATCAGATTAAAGTGGTGGATAAGGAAGTAGAAGTAATGATCATAAATTATACTTACGGAGTATAAATTACACTTAAGTCACTGAAAGGAAGGAAAGTGACAACAGGATGAAGAGTTCATTTATTTTTTTGTAGGTTGGGGGAAACTTAAGCATGTTTTATAGGTTGGGGATTCATAGGAGCATGAATGACTGCAAGTTCAAGA
This sequence comes from Smutsia gigantea, assembly GCA_032199065.1. Lineage (NCBI taxonomy): Eukaryota > Metazoa > Chordata > Mammalia > Pholidota > Manidae > Smutsia > Smutsia gigantea. Next base: position 71,460 of record JAVSCE010008563.1, on the reverse strand, counting down.
GAAAATGGAAATAGATGGAACAAGGTCATGGAAAATGTGAGAGACAGTGGGATCTATCTAGCACATGGTAGAGTTGGGAAATCTCATAAATGACTAAGTACACTTCATTCTCTAAGGATAGGAAGGAGATTAGGGTATTAAGATGATAACTCAGCAGTGGAAGGGAAGGAAGTTGAGAAAGCTACTTCCATTGCCAAACTACTTGAAGGAAAAATAGCATGTTTATCTTAATACTATATTTTTAAATTTAATTTTTTATCAAACTACATGTACATAATTTAACATGTCAAATGGCCCTAACTTAAAATCAAATTAAATGTGCTCCTGCTCCATTTCTCTCCACTCCCACTCCTGCCCTTAGAGACAGCTACTTTCAACACTTAGTGGTTTCTTTTGGTGTTTACATATTTCCAAATAACATGCTGGTACTGCTCCATCAAGATTATTTTTTTCAGTTTTATGTATTATATGGTGACTCCTACAATGGAAAATGTAGACTTAGCCCTCACTGCGATCCTTCCCAGTCTTCCCTTTTTGTTAAGTCTTTAATGTTTAAATTATTATCACTATGTAAATACTGCTTACAGCAGAAGCTTGTGGTATGCTAGTTACATTTCCCTTCATTTTAACTTTCTATGCTCTTTGAAGTTAAAATTGCTTTGTTTTTTGTTTGCTTTGTTTTCTATGTATCTATCATTAATTCATCCTTAAACTTTTGGTAACAGAAACTGTAAAAAAAAATCTTAAACATGTTGGGTAAATTGTTCATTTGGCTGTTTTTCTTGGAGATATCCGTTCTAGAGTCTTTTATCCTATTCCAAACTGACTCATTGATCTCTAGGTCTGTGTCATAGCTGTATTGTCTTGCAATTTCTCAGGGAATTCCTTCACATGTCTCCTGTTTTGTATACACTGTCCTCTGCATCTTGTTTTGCTGGAGCATAATCTCCAATAATTTTTTGAGAGATGGTACATGGAAGATGCATATATATATTTAAGACCTTCAGTGTCTGCAGATATCTGTCTTTGCACTTGATTTGACTGGATATAGAATTCTAGGTTGGAAATAATTTTTCTACTGGATACTGAATGGACTTCATCTTTTAGCTTCTAGAATTTGTGTTGAGAATTCTGATGCCATTCTGATTCTTAGTCCCTTGTATATGATGGTTTGTATGTATTTGTGTTCCCTGTGGAAGTGTTGACTGTTGTTCTGGAATGATTGCCTTGGTGTGGGTTTTTTTCCCCATTTAGTGTGCTAGGTACTATGTGGAATTTTTCAATCTAGAGACTCTTCGTTTCTGGAAATTCTCTTCTGTTATTTTTCCTTTCTATTATGTTTTATCTTTCTGGAATCCCTGCTATGTGGGACCTCTTGGATTGAACCTATACTTTTTAATTTACATATGAAGTTCAATGTCTGTATCTTTTTGTTCTTACTAAAAGATTTATTTTCTTATCCATCCTTTCAATTCATTTTTAAATTTTGGCCATCGTATTTTCATTTTTTGGAAGAACTTACATTCTCTGATGGTCCCTTGTCTTGTCAGTGTCTTCTAAAAATATTTATAAAATGTATAAATACTCTCAAAGTTTTCTTTTGCTCTCTGCATTGTCCTTAGAGCTCTTTTTGTCTTGAGCTTTGTCTTCCATGTTGGAAACTTTCCTTAGTTTTCTATTAATATTTAAATAAGACACAAAAATGCTGGTTAGGTATTCTGTCTTTCTGGGTCATGCTGGTAGATTGGAGTATCTTCAAATAGAATGATGATGCAAGGACTGTCAAAAGTGAGTTTTTTCCTTAGAAAACACTGGCATCTGTAAAGATGAAATGATCTCAAGATGGAACCATCTTGTTAAAGTGTTTATGGGCTAGCTCCTGCCATCCGCATAGAATAATCTGTGCATTGCTATGTTATTTGAATTTCCTTCAGGAATAACTTTACTTAATAAGGCCAGAATAATGATGAACATAACAACTGAAGACTTTTTCTCCAATTGCTTCTTATTTATGCACATAGAAAATCGTTATAGTGAAAAGTAAAGGATAAAGGCCAAATTCATTTGATATAGGTAAACATCCACTATGCCCTTAATTTTAAAGTTTATGTGTATGCTATAGGATTTTTAAGAAAAAATTTCATAGATGAGTTCTCTTTCATTGCTGATCTGATAATAGTTTTAATAAATAAATGTTGAATTCTATCAACTATTTTCTGTATGTATTGACATGATATGATTTTCCCTTTATTATCTTAATTTCCCAATTAAAATATAAAATAATCTTTAAATAAACCAACTTTGTCATCATGAAAAAAAAAGTTGAGTTTTTTCCTTTTCTTGGGCCGGTTTCCCCAGGGAATAATCCTACACTGTCAAGCCTGAGGATATGTTTGGTGTCCTTAAAATATGTCTCTCTAGTTAATCTCCCTAGAGCAGTTTTTCCCCATCTTTTTGTTCCAGAGAAACCCTTGGAATAATTTCCATTTCTCAGGGAACCCCTGCACTTGTGATCAGTAAGTTGAGATACAATGATAAAGTAGTAGTGAATGTTCTTCTGAGTACAGACTGATTTCTTTGTGGATCTGTTTATTTGGCCAGCTTATTATAAGCCCATTTATTTTGCATAGTTTTCCCCTCTATCTCTTCCTTGGGAAAAACATAGTTAAGCTCAGCTTACCTTCCTTGAAATTAATTCTTTTCATTTTCATAAATTAAAAAAAAATTGAGGTATATACAGTAAAATAGAATATATGTTAGTGTACAGTTTGAGGAACTTTTCATAGATTTTTAAAAAGGAAACTACAATATATTTGATAAAATAATTGGCTTAAGACAAATGAGGTTTAATTTTTCTAAAAGCAAGATCACTAGATTTCACTTAAATAAAATTTGTTATTTTTTTACAATGTGAAGATTTATTGACAGGGTTGTATAGTGAAGCTGCTAAAACATAGGCAAGATTATGTGAAAAAAATTTAGACAGACAAAATGGTATAAGAGTTTCAAAAAATTCTGAGTAACATAATCTATCTCAAATATAGGTCTAGCAGAATTATTGTACACATATGTTGATTTCTTGACCTCTTACCTCTGTAGGAAAAAAGACATTTTCAGAAATAAAAGTAACAAGTTATCTCTTTGAGGGCAAAAAGGGGAAACATGTACTTGGTGGTTTTTTATGTTTTTTCTGTGCAGATAGATACTCAATTTTGGGTTGACTTTGAAATGAGCACACCCACTGTCATTTTCAAATGAAATGAAGCACTTCTTCCCTTGCTCTTGTTGCTTGTTAAAGAAGGAAAAGTTTATTCGTTTAAGAAGTTGAAAATGCAGCAAATTATTCATCACTTTCTGGTGAATAGCAAGATACTTTCCACAGAAATCAAAAACTTATCAGTGCAGATCAGGAAATCTTACTTTTTAAAAAAAATTTTATGTTGGTGTCTTTTATTCCAATAAAAAAGAATGAACAAGAATCCAATACATTTGTCCATTGACTTACCTTTTCATGTTGAAAAACGGCTACTTAGAAAACAATCTGTTCAATATGATCCTAATTTTGCCAAATGCCTTTTTTTGTTCTAGTAAATGTACATTATTAGGATATACATCAAAAGAGGAAATCTTACCTATAAGCAGAATGCAGCTAAGTTACAACTGAAGTATCTGCTCCGAAAACTCTGAGGAAACCTCTTTTCTGGTATTGCCTCCTTTCCTGTTGTCCGAAAAGGTTCCACCTTTTTATTTCTTCAGTATTATTTTAGTAAGAAGTCTTTGATACTCTTTTTGATAAAGGCTAGCAGGCAGTCAAGGTCAAAATTCCTGTTGTTAATTCTAGAAAAAATTCTGTATGACATTAAAAAAAATTTATTTTGGTATCATTAATCTACAATTACATGTGCAATATTATGGTTATTAAACTACTCACTACATCAGGTTCCCCCACCAACCCCATTACAGCCACTGTCCATAAGTGTTGTGAGATGCTATAGAATCACTACTTGTCCTCTCAGAGTTGTACAGCCCTCCCCGCGCCCCCCCAACAGTACGTCTGCTAATCGTAATGCCCCTTTTATCCCCCTTGTCCCTCCCGTCCCACCCATCCTCCTAAGTCCCTTTCTCTTTGGTAACTATTAGTCCATTCTTGGGTTCTGTGCGTCTGCTGCTGTTATTTTTTTCTTTCAGTTTTTGCTTTGTTCTTATACTCCACATATGAGTAAAATCTTTTGATTCTTGTCTTTTTCGGCTTGGCTTATTTCACTGAGCATAATACCTTCTAGCTCCGTCCATGTTGTTGCAAATGGTAGGATTTGTTTTCTTCTTATGGCTGAATAATATTCCATTGTGTATATGTACCACATCTTCTTTATCCATTCACCTACTGATGGACACTTAGGTTGCTTCCATTTCTTGGCTATTGTAAGTAGTGCTGCAATAAACATAGGGGGCCACCTGTCTTTTTCAAACTGGGTTGCTGCATTCTTAGGGTAAATTCCTAGGAGTGGGATTCCTGGGTCAAATGGTATTTCTATTTTGAGTTTTTTGAGGGACCTCCATACTGCTTTCCACAATGGTTGAACTAATTTGCATTCCCACCAGCACTGTAGGAGGGTTCCCTTTTCTCCACATCCTCACCAACATTTGTTGTTGTTTGTGTTTTGGGTGTTGGCCATCCTTACTGGTGTGAGGTGATATCTCATTGTGGTTTTAATTTGCATTTCTCTGATGATTAGTGATGTGGAGCATCTTTTCATGTGCCTGTTGGCCATCTGTATTTCTTCTTTGGAGAAGTGTCTATTCATGTCCTCTGCCAATTTCTTAATTGGATTATTTGCTTTTTGTTTGTTGAGGTGCATGAGTTCTTTATATATTTTGGATGTCAACCCCTTATCGGATACATCATTTATGAATATATTCTCCCATACTGTAGGATGTCCTTTTGTTCTACTGATGGTGTCCTTTGCTGTACAGAAGCTTTTCAGCGTGATATAGTCCTACTTGTTCATTTTTGCTTTTGTTTCCCTTGCCCAGGGAAATATGTTCATGAAGAAGTCGCTCATGTTTATGTCCAAGAGATTTTTGCCTATGTTTTTTTCTGAGAGTTTTATGGTTTCATGACTTACATTCAGGTCTTTGATCCATTTTGAGTTTACTTTTGTGTATGGGGTTAGACAGTAGTCCAGTTTCATTCTCTTACATGTACCTGTCCAGTTGTTCCAGCACCACCTGCTGAAGAGGCTGTCATCTCCCCATTGTATATCCAAGGCTCTTTTATCAAATATTAATTGACTGTATATGTTTGGGTTAATGTTTGCATTTTCTATTCTGTTCCACTGGTCTGTGGGTCTGTTTTTGTGCCAATACCAAATTGTCTTGATTACTGTGGCTTCCTAGTAGAGTTTGAAGTCAGGGAGCATAGTTCCCCCTGTTTTATTCCTCCTTCTCAGGATTGCTTTGGCTATTCGTGGTCTTTTGTGGCTCCATATGAATTTTAGAACTATTTGTTCCAGTTCATTGAAGAAAGCTGTTGGTATTTTGATAGGGATTGCTTTGAATCTGTAAGATTGCTTTAGGTAGTATAGCCATTTTGACAATATTTATTCTTCCTAGCCAAGAGCATGGGATGAATTTGATTTGTTAGTGTCCTCTTTAATTTCTCTTAGGAGTGTCTTCTAGTTTCCAGGGTATAGGTCTTTCACTTCCTTTGTTAGGTGTATTTCTAGGTATTTTATTCTTTTTGATGCAATTGTGAATGGAATTGTTTTCCTGATTTCTCTTTCTGTTAGCTCATTGTTAGTGTATAGGAAAGCAACAGATTTCTGTGTGTTAATTTTGTATCCTACAACTTTGCTGAATTCAGATATTAGTTCTAGTAGTTTTGGAGTGGAGTCTTTAGGGTTTTTTTTATGTACGAAATCATGTCATCTGCAAATAGTGACAAGTTGACTTCTTCTTTACTAATCAGGATGCCTTGTATTTCTTTGTTTTGTCTGATTGCAATGACTAGGACCTCCAGTACTATGTTGAATAACCGTGGAGATAGTGGGCATCCCTGTCTTGTTCCCGATCTTAGAAGAAAAGCTTTCAGCTTCTTGCTGTTAAGTATGATGTTAGCTGAGGGTTTCTCATATATAGCCTTTATGATGTTGAGGTACTTGCCCTCTATATCCATTTTGTTGAGAGCTTTAATCATGAATGGATGCTGAATTTTGTCAAATGCTTTTTCAGCATCTATGGAGATGATCATGTGGTTTTTGTTCTTCTTTTTGTTGATGTGGTGGATGATGTTGATGGATTTTCGAATGTTGTACCATCCTTGCATCCCTGGGATGAATCCCACTTGATCATGGTGTGTGATCCTCTTGATGTATTATTGAATTCGGTTTGCTAATATTTTGTTGAGTATTTTTGCATCTACGTTCTTCAGGGATATTGGTCTGTAATTTTCTTTTTTGGTGAGGTCTTTGCCCGGTTTTGGTATTAGAGTGATGCTGGCTTCATAGAATGAGTTTGGAAGTATTCTCTCCTCTTCTATTTTTTGGGAAAGTTTAAGGAGAATGGGTTTTATTTGTTCTCTATATGTATGGTAGAATTCAGAGGTGAATGCGTCAGCTCCGGGGGTTTTGTTTTTGGGTAATTTTTTGATTACCAATTCAATTTCGTTGCTGGTGATTGGTCTGTTTAGTTTTTCTGTTTCTTGCTTGGTCAGTCTTGGAAGGTTGTATTTTTCTAAGAGGTTCAATTCTTGTAGGTTTTCCAGGTTGTTAGCATATAGATTCTCATAATATTCTCTTATGATTCTTTGTATTTCTGTGGGGTCTGTCGTGATTTTTCCTTTCTCATTTCTGATTCTGTTCATGTGTGTAGATTCTCTTTATCTCCTATTGAGTCTGGCTAGGGGTTTATATCTATTTTGTTTATTTTTTCAAATAACCAGCTCTTGGTTTCATTGATTTTTTCTATTGTTTTATTCTTCTCAATTTTATTTATTTTTCTCTGATCTTTATTATGTCCCTCCTCCTGGTGACTTTGGGCCTCATTTGTTCTTCTTTTACCAATTTCAGTAATTGTGTCTTTAGACTGTTCATTTGGGAATGTTCTTTCTTCTTAAAATAGGCCTGGACTGCAATATACTTTCCTCTTAGAACTGCCTTTGCTTCGTCCCAGAGAAGCTGTGGCTTTGTGTTGTTGTTGTCATTAGTCTCCATATATTCTTTCATTTCTGTTTTGATTTGGTCGTTAATGCATTGATTAATTAGGAGAATGCTGTTAGGTCTCCATGTATTTGTCAGCCTTTTTGATTTCTTTCTAAAATTTATTTCTCGTTTTATATTTTGTGATCTGAGAAGTTGGTTGGTAGAATTTTAATATTTTTGAATTTACTGAGGTTCTTTTTGTGGCCTAGTATGTGGTCTATTCTGGAACATGTTCCATGTGCAGTTGAGAAGAATGTGTATCCTGTTGCTTTTGGGTGCAGAGTTCTGTAGATGGCTGTTAGGTCCATCTGTTCTAGTGTGTTGTTCAGTGCCTCTGTGCCTTTACTTATTCTCTGTCTGGTTGTTCTGTCCTTTGGAGTGAGTGGTGTGTTGAAGTCTCCTAAAATGAATGTATTGCTGTCTATTTCCTCCTTTAAGTCTGTTAGTATTTGTTTCACATATGCTGGCGCTCCTGTGTTGGGTGCATATATATTTAAAATGGTTATATCTTCTTGTTGGACTGCCCCCTTTATCATTATGTAATGTCCTTCTTTATGTCTTGTTACTTTATTCGTTTTGAAGTCTATTTTGTCTGATGCAAGTACTGCAACACCTGCTTTTTTCTCTTTGTTGTTTGCATGAAATATCTTTTTCCATCCGTTCACTTTTAGTCTGTGTATATCTTTGGGTTTGAGGTGAGTCTCTTGTAAGCAGCATATAGAATGGTCTTGCTTTTTTATCCATTCTGTTACTCTGTGTCTTTTGATTGGTGCATTGAGTCCATTTACATTTAGGGTGATTATGTACTTATTGCCATTGCTGGCTTTACATTCGTGGTTACCAGAGGTTCACGGGTTGTTTCTTTACTATCTAGCAATTTAACTTAACTTTCTTGTTAAGTTATTGTAAACACTGTCTGATGTTTCTTTATTTCTCTCTCTTGTTATTCTTCCTCCTCCATTCTTTATATCTAGGTGTTTTATTCTTTCCCTTTAGTTAGTATTTGGATGGTCTGCTTTCTTTGCTATGATTTTATTTTCTCTGGTGACATCTTTTTAGCCTTATGTGTGCTTCCCTCCAGAGCAGTCCGTTTAAGATATCCTGTAGTGGTGGTTTATGAGAGGCAAACTCTCTCAACTTTCGTTTGTCTGGAAATTGTTTAATCCCTCCGTCATATTTAAATTAGAATTGTGCTGTATACAATATCCTTGGTTCGAGGCCCTTCTGTTTCATAATGTTAAATATATCATGCCATTCTCTTCTGGCGTGTAAGGTTTCTGTTGAGAAGTCTGATGATAGTCTGATGGGTTTTCCTTTGTAGGTGATCTTTTTTCTCTCTTTAGCTGCCTTTATAACTCTGTCTTTATCTTTGATCTTTGCCATTTTAATTATTATGTGTGTTGGTGTTGTCTTCGTTGGGTCCCTTGTGTTGGGAGATCTGTGGGCTTCCATGGACTGTGAGACTATTATTTCCTCTCCCAGCGAGGGAAAGTTTTAAGCAATTATTTCTTCAAAGACACTTTCTATCCCTTTTTCTCTCTCTTCTTCCTCTGGTACTCCTGTAATTCAAATATTGTTCCGTTTTGATTGGTCACACAGTTCTCTTAAAATTCCTTCACTCCTAGAGATCCTTTTATCTCTCTCTGCCTCAGCTTCTCTGATTCCTGTTCTCTGATTTCTATTCTATTAACAGTCTCTTGCATCTCGTCCAGTCTGCTGCTAAGCCCATTGATCGCTTGTCTCATCTCTGCATTGTCTTTCCTCACTTCCCTGACTTCCTCTGTCAACTCTTGCATATTTCTCTGTAGATCCATCAGCATGGTTATGACTTTTATTCTGAATTCTTTTTCAGGAAGACTGTGCATTTCCATCCCATCAGGTTCCCTCTCTGGTGTTGTCTGGGTCTGGAGCTTTGTTCGTACCATATTTCTCTGTCTTTTCATGGCGATAGAAGTGATCGCTGGTGGTTGCATCGTATGTCAACTGGGCTCTTTATGCCTGCTTAGCAGGGTGCCGTGTCCTCTCAGGTGTAGCTACAGATTGGGTGCCATACTATGTCTTCTGGTCTCTCTTTTAGGAATAGTTATATTTGTTGTATTTTCATAAATATATATGATTTTGTGAGGAGATTTCCGCTGCCCTGCTCATCCCGCCATCTTCCTGGAACTCCTGTGTATGACATTTTTAAGTGCCTCTTTCTTTATTAGTGTACAGTTCTTTTGGTAGTAAGTTTAAATATTATTTTAAAGGTCTTGCCCTCAAGGGGCTCATTCTGTAATGTTTCAGTCAACCTACCAGCATGTATTCCTCTCTCCCTCTTCCCTCTCATTGCTCTGCTCCCCTCCCCTCCCATTCCCAGATATACGTGTACATGATTAAAATGATAAATGTTAAAAGAAAATGCAATATCAATATTTCCCCATTTGTCTTTGAAGTTAATTCTTAGAGAAATCCATTAGCTGTTTCTTTTGTATTATTCCAGAGTTATTATATGCTTTACAGATATATACATATGTGGTTGTGCATGCAAGTTTATTATGGACCATGTAGTATTTCATCAGGCTTCTGTTTGAACAGTTAGATCATTTCCAGTCTTTTGATGCTCATTGGTGCTGTGTTAAATGTTATTGTTTATACTTCCTTGTGCACTTATATGTGAGTTTATCTGTAGTATAAATTCTTACGAATGAAATTTCTTGGTTCAAGATGTTCACTTTTCTTTGTATTGTCAAACATATTTTAGGACTTTATATAAGTTCATACTTGCATTCCAAGAGCCTGTTTCTTTTTTCCTATCTTCAGTTGGATTATTTTTTATGATTCTGTTTCACCTCCACTATTAGTTATAGTAATACCTCTTTTTTACTACACTGTTTGTCGTTGCACTAGAGCAGTGCTATGAAAAGGACTTCCTGCAGTGTTAGAAATGTTCTGTATCTGTGTTGTCTAATATATCATGTTAGAACCTTATATTAATATATTTCTTAGAGGAAAGTATATAGCAATCCCGGCCTTTTTAAAGAAGGAAGAACAATCCCAAATGAATAGTCTAAAGTCACAATTATTGAAACTGGAAAAAGAAGAACAAATGGAGCCCAAAGTCAATAGGAGGAGGGACATAATAAAGATCAGAGAAGAAATAAATAAAATTGAGAAGAATAAAACAATAGAAAAAAATCAGTGAAACCAAGAGCTGGTTCTTTGAGAAAACAAACAAAATAGATACCCCCCTAGCCAGACTTATTAGGAGAAAAAGAGAATCAACACACATAAACAGAATCAGAAATGAGAAAGGAAAAATCATGACGGACCCCATAGAAATAAAATAATTATTAGAGAATACTATGAAAATCTATATGGTAACAAACTGGATAACCTAGAAGAAATGGACAACTTCCTAGAAAAATACAACCTTCCACATTCAAATCTAATCAGTTACCAAGTCCTAACAATTCTTTCCTTCTCAAATAAACTCTGTCCTCCTTCAGAGATGTTGTGCTTCAATTATGTAAGGTGGATTTAGGATCAACTTTTGTGCAGTCTCACTACCAATTAAGCTTTTTCTCCCATATGGTCCATCTAGTACTTCTGTTATAATTAATCTGTTCCTCTCTCCCTTGAGTTGGAGTAGGGAGAACTTGTGAGGTTTAAATGAGACCTAATAAAAATTTTGTTCAAATGAATGAATGGATACATATTTAAAAAAAATATGTATGAATGTGAAGACCCAAACACTATCCTCTAAATAGAGGCTCCAAATAGAGTATTTTGTCTATTCCTTGTTGATTAGGAGGCCTTGGGTAACAGAGGGTTTTATCTGTCTCAAGTACTATTTTTTTTATAATTGAGCCTGTTGGAAATCCCTTTACTAATGCAAAGTTGCATATTTCTAGCAATGGTTGAATAGATTATGCTGATCCATGTACACACTCTTGTCTCATACTTTTTTGATTAATAGTATACTTCTGACTGCTAACCGAGTTTAAAACTAAGTAGAGTAGAGGTTATGGAACAGTCCCTCTCTTTGTAAACCTTTTAAAAATATAAAGCTTTTTAAAACTGTACAAGAGTCAGACTTATACCATGTTTTAACCAGTTAAAAAAGTTTTGAGAACTTATATACATTTTTTAATGAGTCTGAACCCTCGAATATAGGTCAGAAATATTAGTATTATAGTATGCTATTATATATAAAGTTGAATACTGTACCAAATTTATGAATTTTGGCTTACTCATTCTTCTTTTTAGTACATATTTGTTCTATTTTCATCATACATTACTTTAGTAAAAATATCTTTGTAAATGTATGTGTTCAGGGGCTGGTATGAGTGTACATTTATATGTATCCCATTTAGAAAAAACACCCCAGGATTGAGATTATTTAGTTAAGTTTTAAATAATTTAATGCTTTGTAGCATTGCTTTCCAAAAGACTGAATTAAATTTACCCTGTTAACAGAAAGGAGCATGTCTGCCTGTTGCTGTGAAACCTTGTCAAAGTTAGACTTTGTGCCTTTTATTTAGTTTTACTAATTAAATGTGTAGACAAAGTACATCATTGCTTTCATTTAAATGTGTAGACAAAGTACATTATTGCTTTCATTTGTATTTCCTTACATGTTTCCTGGGGTCAAGTAAGTATCTGACATAATATGTTTAATCAACTCATATAGTGACTTAATACCATTTAGAAAGAAATAATAGCATCAGTAATTACCTTAAATGTAAGTGGACTGAATGCATCAATCAAAAGACATAAAGAGTGGCAGAATGGATTAAAAAACAGGATCCATTTATATGATGCCTACAAGAGACTCACTCAGAGCCAAAGACATTGAAGGATTGAAATTGAAGGGATGGAAAAGATACTTCATGCAAATAAAAGGGGAAAAAAAGCAGGAGTAGAAGTACTTGTATCAGACAAAATAGGTTTCAAAACAAAGAAAGTAACAAAGAGGGACATTACATAATGACAGATCAGTCCAAGAGGATATAACAATTATAAATGTCTATGCACCCAACCATAGGAGCACCTAAATATGTAAAACAAACACTGACTGAACTGAAGGGAGAAATAGACTGTAACTCAGCCATATTAGGGGACCAGAACACACTGCTTATATCAATGGGCAGATCAACCAGAGACAAAATAAATAAGGAAAAAGGTGCTGAACAACATACTAGATCAGATGGATTTAACAGATATATGCAGGACATTCCACCTAAAAGCAGCAGGATACACATTTTTCTCAAGTGCATATGTAAAGTTCTCCAAAATAGTTCATATATTAGGACACAAAAAGAGCCCCAAGAAATGAAAATAGATTGAAATTGTATGAAGCATTGTTTCAGATCACAGTGATATGAAACAAATAAATTACATGAAGAAAACAAAAAAGCCTATAAAAACATGGAGGCTAAACAGTATGCTTCCAAATAATCAATGGATCAATGAACAAATCAAAACAGAAATCAAGCAATAATACATGGAGACAAAACAAAAATACAACAGTCCAAATTTGTAGGATGCTACAAAAGTGGTTCCAAGAGGGAAGTACATAGCAACATAGGCCTACCTCAAGAAACAAGAACAATCCCAAATAAAGTCTAAATTCACACGTAAAGAAACTAGAAAAAGAACAAATGAAACCCAAAGTGAATAGAAGGAGGGACATAATAAAGCTCAGAGCACAAATAAAATAGAGAAGAATAAAACAACAGGAAAAAAAGAAATCAATAGCTTGTTCTTTTTCTAAATTAAGGTATTATTGATATACACTCTTATGAAGGTTTTACGTGAAAAAACAATGTGGTTACTACATTTACCCATATCATTAAGTCCCCACCCGTACCCCAATGTAGTCACTGTCCTTCGTTAGTAAGATGCCACAGATTCACTATTTGCCTTTTCTGTGCTCCACTGATTTCTCTGTGATCCCCCACACTATGTGTACTAAATATAATACCCCTCAATCCTCTTCTTCCTGCCTCTGCACCGGCCCTCCCACACCCCTCCCCTTTGGTAACCACTAGTTCCTTCTTGGAGTCTCTGAGCCTGCTACTATTTTGTTCCTACAGTTTTGCTTCGTTGTTATACTCCACAAATGAGGGAAGTCATTTGGCACTTGTCTTTCTCCGCCTGGCTTATTTCATGGAGCATAATATCTTTCAGCTCCATCCATGTTGTTGCAAATGGCAGGATTTATTTCCTTCTTATGGCTGAATAGTATTCCATTGTGTATATGTACCACCTCTTCTTTATTCATTCATCTACTGATGGACACTTAGGTTGCTTCCATATCTTGGCTATTGTAAATAGTGCTGTGATAACGTAGGGGTGCATATGTCTTTTTGAATCTGAGAAGTTGTATTCTTTGGGTAAATTCCAAGGAGTGGGATTCCTGGGTCAAATGGTATTTCTATTTTTCGTTTTTTGAGGAACCTCCATATTGCTTTCCACAATGGTTGAACTAGTATATATTCCAACCAGCAGTGTATGAGGGTTCCCCTTTCTCGGCATCCTCGCCAGCATTTGTTGTTCATAGTCTTTTCGATGCTGACCATCCTTACTGGTGTGAGGTGATATCTCATTGTGGTTTTAATTTGCATTTCCGTGATTTATTAGTGTCCTCTTTAATTTCTCTTAAGAGTATCTTGTAGTTTTCAGGGTATAGGTCTTTCACTTCCATGGTTAGGTTTATTCCTAGGTATTTTATTCTTTTTGATGCGATTATGAATGGAATTGTTTTCCTGATTTCTCTTTCTGCTAGTTCACCGTTAGTGTATAGGACTGCAACAGATTTCTGTGTATTAATTTTGTATCCCACAACTTTGCTGAATTCGGATATTAGATCTAGTAGTTTTGGAGTGGATTCTTTAGGGTTTTTTATGTACACTATCATGTCATCTGCAAACAGAATCAGTTTGACTTCTTCCTTACCAATCTGGATGCCTTTTATTTCTTTGTGTTGTCTGATTGCCATGGCTAGGACCTCCAGAACTATGTTGAATAACAGTGAGGAGAGTGCGCATCCTTATCTTATTCCTGATCTGAAAGGAAAAGATTTCCACTTCTCACTGTTAAGCATAATGTTGGCAGTGGGTTTGACATATATGGCCTTTATTATATTGAGGTACTTGCCCTCTATACCCATTTTGTTGAGAGTTTTTATCATGAATGGATGTTGAATGTCGTCAAATGCTTTTTCAGCATCTATGGAGATGATCGTGTGGTTCTTGTCCTTTTTGTTGATGTTGTGGATGATGTTGATGGATTTTCAAATGTTGTCCCATCCTGCACACCTGGAAAAAATCCTACTTGATCATGATGGATGATTTTTTAATGTATTTTTTTTGTGATTATGGAACTTTTTATTTTGTAAGGGGTCAGTTTTGTACAGAAAAAAATGTAGATTTGAAGCCATACAAAAAGTTTGATTTGACTTTTCTGTCTACTGCCTATGTTGTTTTTTTAAATTTATTTTGGTATCATTAATCTACAATTACATGTGTAATATTATGGTTATTAAACTACCCCTTCATCAGGTGCCCCCCCCACCAACCCCATTAATAGTCACTGTCCATCAGCATAGTGAGATGCTATAGAAACACTACTTGTCTTCTCTGAGTTGTACAGCCTTCCCCGTGCCCCCCCAACATTACGTCTGCTAATCGTAATGCCCCCTTTTCCCTCTTATCCCTCCCTTCCCACCCATCTTCCCCAGTCCCTTTCCCTTTGGTAACTATTAGTCCGTTCTTGGGTTCTGTGAGTCTGCTGCTGTTTTGTTCCTTCAGTTTTTTTCTTTGTTCTTATACTCCACATATGAGTGAAATCATTTGATACTTGTCTTTTTCGGCTTGGCTTATTTCACTGAGCATAATACCCTCTAGCTCCATCCATGTTGTTGCAAATGGTAGGATTTGTTTTCTTCTTATGGCTGAATAATATTCCATTGTGTATATGTACCACCTCTTCTTTATCCATTCATCTACTGATGGACACTTAGGTTGCTTCCATTTCTTGGCTATTGTAAATAGTGCTGTGATAAACATAGGGGTGCATCTGTCTTTTTCAAACTGGGCTGCTGCATTCTTAGGGTAAATTCCTAGGAGTGGAATTCCTGGGTCAAATGGTATTTCTATTTTGAGTTTTTTGAGGAACCTCCATACTGCTTTCCACAATGGTTGAACTAATTTGCAGTCCCACCAGCAGTGTAGGAGGGTTCCCTTTTCTCCACATCCTCGCCAACATTTGTTGTTGTTTGTGTTTTGGATGTTGGCCATCCTCACTGGTGTGAGATGATATCTCATTGTGGCTTTAATCTGCATTTCTCTGATGATTAGCGATGTGGAGCGTCTTTTCATGTGCCTGCTGGCCATCTGAATTTCTTCTTTAGAGAAGTGTCTATTCATGTCCTCTGTCCATTTCTTAATTAGGTTATTTGCTTTTTGTTTGTTGAGGTACATGAGTTCTTTATATATTTTGGATGTCAACCCTTCATCAGATAAGAGATTTATGAATATATTCTCCCACACTGTCGGATATCTTTTTGTTCTATTGATGGTGTCCTTTGCTGTACAGAAGCTTTTCAGCTTGATATAGTCCCTCTTGTTCATTTTTGCTTTTGTTTCCCTTGCCCAGGGAGATATGTTCATGAAGAAGTCGCTCATGTTTATGTCCAAGAGATGTTTGCCTATGTTTTTTTCTAAGAGTTTTATGGTTTCATGACTTACATTCAGGTCTTTGATCCACCTTGAGTTTACCTTTGTGTATGGGGTTAGACAGTAGTCTAGTTTCATTCTCTTACATGTAGATGTCCAGTTTTTCCAACACCAGCTGCTGAAGAGGCTGTCATCTCCCCATTGTATATCCAAGGCTCCTTTATCAAATATTAATTGACTGTATATGTTTGGGTTAATGTTTGGATTTTCTATTCTGTTCTGCTGGTCTGTGGGTCTGTTTTTGTGCCAATACCAAATTGTCTTGATTACTGTGGCTTTGTAGTAGAGCTTGAAGTCAGGGAGCATAATTCCCCCTGTTTTATTCCTCCTTCTCAGGATTGCTTTGGCTATTCGGGGTCTTTTGTGGTTCCATATGAATTTTAGAATTATTTGTTCCAGTTCATTGAAGAAAGCTGTTGGTAGTTTGATAGGGATTGCGTTGAATCTGTAGATTGCTTTAAGTAGTATAGCCATTTTGATAATATTTATTCTTCCTAGCCAAGAGCATGGGATGCATTTCCATTTATTAGTGTCTTCTTTAATTTCTCTTAGGAGTGTCTTGTAGTTTTCAGAGTATAGGTCTTTCACTTCCTTCATTAGTTTTGTTCCTAGGTCTTTTATTCTTTTTGATGCAGTTGTGAATGGAATTGTTTTTCTGATTTCTCTTTCTGTTAGTTCATCGTTAATGTATAGGAAAGCAACAGATTTCTGTGTGTTAATTTTGTATCCTGCAACTTTGCTGAATTCAGATATTAGTTCTAGTAGTTTTGGAGTGGAGTCTTTAGGATTTTTATGTACAGTATCATGTCATCTGCAAATAGTGACAATTTGACTTCTTCTTTACCAATCTGGATGCCTTGTGTTCTTTTTAATGTATTTTTGAATTCAGTTTGCTAATATTTTGTTGAGTATTTTTGCATCTATGTTCATCAGGGATATTGGTCTATAATTTTCTTTTTTTGTGGTGTCTTTGCCTCGTTTTGGTATTAGAGTGATGCTGGCCTCATAGAATGAGTTTCGAAGTATTCCCTCTTCTTCTCTTTGGAAAACTTTAATGAGGATGGGTATTAGGTCTTCACTAAGTGTTTGATAAAAATCAGCTGTAAAGCCATCTGGTACAGGGGTTTTGTTCTTTGGTAGTTTTTTTATTACCAATTCAATTTTGTTTCTGGTAATTGGTCTTTTCAGATTTTCTGTTTCTTTCTGGGTCAGCCTTGGAAGGTTGTATTTTTCTAGAAAGCTGTCCATTTCTTCTTGGTTATCCAGTTTGTTACCATATAATTTTTTCATAGTACTCTCTAATAATTCTTTGTATTTCTATGGTGTCCATAGTGATTTTTCGTTTCTTATTTCTGATTCTGTTTATGTGTGTAGACTCTCTTTTTTTCTTGAGAAGTCTGGCCAGGGGTTTTCCTGTTTTGTTTTTTTCTCAAAGAACCAGCTCCTGCTTTCATTGATTCTTTCTATTGTTTTATTCTTCTCAGTTTTATTTATTTCTGCTCTAATCTTTATTATGTCCCTCCTTCTACTGACTTTTGGCCTCATTTGTTCTTCTTTTTCTTGTTTCGTTAATTGTGAGTTTAGACTGTTCATATGGGATTGTTCTTCTTTTCTGAGGTGGGCCTGTATTGCAATATACATTCCTCTTAGCACGGCCTTCGCTGCATCCCACAGATTTTGCGGTGTTGGATTATTGTTGTCATTTGTCTCCATATATTGTTTGATCTCTGTTTTTATTTGGTCATTGATTCATTGATTATTTAGGAGCGTGTTGTGAAGCCTCCATGTGTTTGTGGGATTTTACATTTTCTTTGCGTAGTTTATTTCTAGTTTCATACCTTTGTGGTCTGAGAAACTGGTTGGTACAATTTCAATCTTTTTGAATTTACTGGGGCTCTTTTTGTGGCCTAGGATATGATCTGTTCTTGAAAATGTTCCATGTGCACTTGAGAAGAATGTGTGTTCTGTTGCTTATGGGTGTAGCGTTCAGTAGATGTCTGTAGGTTCATCTGTTCCAATGTGTTGTTCAGTGCCTCTGTATTCTTACTTATTTTCTGTCTGGTTGATCTGTCTTTGGAGTGAGTGGAGTGTTCAAGTCTCCTAGAAGGAATGCATTGCATTCTGTTTCCTCTTTTAATTCTGTTAGTATTTGTTTCACATATGTATGTCCTCCTGTGTTGCATGCACAGGTATTTATAATGGTTATATCTTCTTGTTGGATTGACCCCTTAATCATTATGTAATGTCCTTCTTTGTCTCTTGTGACTTTCCTTGTTTTGAAGTCTATTTTGTCTGATACAAGTACTGCAACTCCTGCTTTTTTCTCCCTATTAGTTGCATGAAATATCTTTTTCCATAACTTTTAGTCTGTGTATGTCTTTGGGTTTAAAGAAAGTCTCTTGTAGGCAGCATATAGATGGGTCTTGTTTTTTTATCCATTCAGTTGACTCTGTGTCTTTTGATTGGTGCCTTCAGACCATTTACATATAGGGTGATTATCGATAGGTATGTACTTATTGCCATTGCAGGGTTTAAATTCGTGGTTACCAAAGGTTCAAGGTTAACTTCCTTACTATATAAGAGTCTACGTTAACTTACTTAATGTGTATTACACAGTCTAAAGGTTCTTTTTTTTCTCCTCATTTTTCTTCCTCCTCCATTCTTTATATATTAGTTATCATATTCTGTACTCTTTATCTATACCTTGATTGACTTTGGGGATAGTTGATTTAATTTTGCATTTGCTTAGTAATTAATTGTTGTACTTTCTTTACTGTGGTTTTATTATCTATGGTGACAGCTATTAAACCTTAGGAACACTTCCATCTATAGCAGTCCCTCCAAAATACACTGTAGGGACAGTTTGTGGGAGGTAAATTCTCTCAGCTTTTGCTTATCTGGAAATTGTTTAATTCCTCCTTCAAATTTAAACGATATCCTTGCCTGGCAAAGTATTCCTGGTTTGAGGGCCTTCTGCTTCATTGCATTAAATACATCATGCCTCTCCCTTCTGGTCTGTAAGGTTTCTCCTGAGAAGTCTGATGATAGCCTGATGGCCTTTCCTTTGTATATGATCTTATTTCTCTCTCTGGCTGCTTTTAATAGTCTGTATTTATCCTTGATCTTTGCCATTTTAATTATTGTATGTCTTGGTGTTGTCTTCCTTGTGTACCTTGTGTTGGCAGATCTGTGCACCTCCATGGCCTGAGAGACTATCTCCTCCCCCAGATTGGGGAAGTTTGCAGCAATTACCTCCTCAAAGACACTTTCTATCCCCTTTTCTCTCTCTTCTTCTTCTGGTACTCCAATAATGCGAATATTGTTCTGTTTGGATTGGTCACACAGTTCTCTCAATATTCTTTCATTCTTAGAGATCCTTTTTTCTCTCTATGCCTCAGCTTCTTTGTATTCCTTTTCTCTAATTTCTATTTCATTTATCGTCTCCTCCACCATATCTAGTCTGCTTTTAAAACTTTCCTTTGTATGTTTCATTTCTGTTACTGTGTTCTGTAATGATTGGATCTCTGACCGGAATTCATTCCTGAGTTTTTGAATATTTTTCTGTACCTCCATGAGCATGTTAATGATTTTTATTTTGAACTCCCTTTCAGGCTGATTCATGAGGTCAATTTCATTTGAATTTTTCTCAGGTGTTGTATTCATAATTTTACTCTGAACCAGGTCCCTTTGGCATTTCATATTTGTATATGGCGCCCTCTACTGCACAAAAGCTGTACTCTCTGGAGTTGCTTAGCCCCTGAAGCAATGTCGGGGTTTGCAAGGGAGTGGTATTGGTGCCTGGGGGGAGGAAAGAGCTGTTCCCTGCTTCCCGGCTGCTATGTCTGTCTCCACTGCCATAATCAGTAGGCCGAGCACACAAGTATAACCTCTGTGGTTTGCGTTTGTAGTTGCTGTAGATGGGGCTTCCTTCTGGCTGGCCTAATGCCAGGGTAGGGTTTGCTGGTTGGCGAGCCAGGTGGCCTGGTCGCGAGAAAGGCTCAGTAGCCTGTGTATCACAGAGGGTGTTCTTGGGGCTCTCTGGCCAGCCAGGTAGCTGGAGCTTCTGAAGATCGTGAAAGTTCCCAACCTGCTGGGAAGAGTGCTCCCGGACAATTTTGTCCACCTGTCCTTTTTCCTGAGCAGTAAGCTCTGTGCAATCCTTGTCCTTTTAGTAGCCCTCTTGCTGTTAGGAAGTGTTTCAGACTGCCCACCTTTCTTTTGTCCCAGAGCAGCCACCAGATATGTATTGCTGCTTTCCACAAATGGCTGGAATCTCAGTCTCTCCAAGTATTCTGCCTGTCTTGCTTTCCAATCCCTTAATCATGAGAGTACCCTGAAAACACCATGAAATGTAGGTTTGTGCTCCCAGATCAGATCTCCAGAGTTGGGTATTCAGTAGTCCCAGGCCTCCTCTCCCTCCCCGCTCTGTTTCTCTTCCTCCCACTGGTGAGCTGTGGTGTGGGCTTGGGTCCCGCTGGGCCACGGCTTTGGTACATTACCCTGTTCCATGAAGTTTATACTTTTCTCCAGGTTTATGCAGTTTGGCGCAGCCCTCTTTCCTGTTGCTCTTTCAGGATTAGTTGTATTAATTATGTTTTCGTATTATATGCGGTTTTAGGAGTAAGCCTCTGTCTCACCTCTCACTCTGCCATCTTTAATCTCCAGTAGCTTGGTCTTTGAGCAAATAAACAAAATAGACATACCCGTAGCCAGACTTACCAGGAAAAACAGAGAGGACACAAACAAACAAAATCAGAAATGAAAAAGGAATAGTCACAACACACACCACAGAAGTACATATAATTATTAGAGAATTCTATGAAAATTTATATGCCAATAAATAGGGCAACTTAGGAGAAATGGACAAATTCCTAGAAAAATACAAGTTTCCAAGATTGACCCAGGAAGAAACAGAAAATCTGAAGAGATCAATTGCCATTAAAATATTCAATTGATAATCGATAAACTCCCAACAATGAAAAGTGCAGGACCAGATGGTGTCTCAGCTTAATCCTACCAAACATTTAAAGAAGAGTGAATACCAATCCTTCTTAAAGTACTCCAGAAAGCAGAACAGGAGGGAATACTTCCCAACTCATTCTGTGAGGCCACCATCATTCTAATGCCAAAATCACACAAAGACACCACAAAAAATAGGAAATTGTAGACCAATATGCCTGATCACCATAGATACAAAAATCCTCAACAAAATATTAGCAAACTTTATTCAAAAGTACATACAAAGTATCATCCAACATGACCAAGTGGGTTTTATTCTAGAGATTCATGGATGGTATGATACTCATTAATCAATCAACATGATACATCACATTAACAAAAAGAAGGATAAAAACCACATGATCATCTCAGTAGATGCTGAAAAACATTTGAAAAAATTTAACAACTGTTCATGATAAAAAGTGAACAAATTGTGTATAGAGGGTACATAGCTCAAAATAATAAAGGCCATATATGACAAACTGCAGCTAACATACATAGTGCAGAAAAGCTGAAAGTTTTTCCTCCAAGATCCAGAACAGGATAAGCATGTCCACTCTCACCACTTTTTTTTATTACAATATCACTGGTGAAGGTTTCAAATGAAACATATTGTGGTTACTACATTCACCCATATTATCAAGTACCCCCATGCCCCATTGAGGTCACTGTCCGTCAGTGTAGTAAGATGCCACAGTCACTACTTGTCTTCTTTTTGCTACACTGTCTTCCCTGTGACCCCACCCCCCCACACCATGTGTACTAATCATAATACCCCTCTGTCCCCTTTTCCCTCCCTCCCCACCCCTCCCCTTTGGTAACCGCTAATCCCTTCTTGGAGTCTGTGAGTCTGCTGCTGTTTTGTTCCTTCAGTTTTGCTTTGTTGTTATACTCCACAAATGCGGGAAATTATTTGGTACTTGTCTTTCTCTACCTGGCTTATTTCCTGAGCAAAATACCCTCTAGCTCCATCCACATTGTTGCAAATAGTAGGATTTGTTTTCTTCTTATGGCTGAATAATATTCTATTGTGTATACATCCACATCTTTATGCATTTATCTACTGATGGACACTTAGGTTGCTTCCATATCTTGGATATTGTAAATAGTGCTGCAGTAAACAGGGGTGCATATGTCTTTTTGAATCTGAGATCTTGTTTCCTTGGGTAAATTTCTAGGAGTGGAATTGCTGGATCAAATGCTTTTTCTATTTTCAGTGTTTTTGAGGAACCTTCTTACTGCTTTCCACAATGGCTGCACCAGTTGACATTCCCACCCAGTAGTGTAGGAGGGTTTCCTTTTCTTCACTTCCTCACCAACACTTGCTACCTCTTGTCTTTTGAATAGTGGCCATTCTGACTGGTGTGAGGTGATATCTCCTTGTGGTTTTGATTTTCATTTCCCTAATGATTAACAATGTGGAGCATCTTTTCATGTGCCTGTTGGCTGTCCATATTTCTTCTTTGGAGAAATGTCTGTTCAGGGCCTCTGCCCATTTTTATCACTTTTGTGTGTGTGTTAAAGTATATGAGTTCTTTATATATTTTAGGTGTTAACCCTTATCAGATAAATTTGCAAATATCCCATACTGTAGGTTGGCTTTTTGTCCTGCTAATGGTGTCCTTTGCTGTAAAGAAGGTTTTTTAGGTTGATATAGTCCCAGTTATTTTTTATTTTGTTTCCCTTTCCTGAGAAAATGTGTCCAATAAAAAGTTGTTCATGCTTATTCAAGAAATTTTTGCCTTTGTTTTCTTCTAAGAGTTTTATGGTTTCATGTCTTCTTTTAGGTCTTTAATCCATTTTGAGTTTACTTTTACATATGGAATTAGACAGTAATCCAATTTCATTCTCTTTCATGTGTCTCTCCAGTTTTCCCAACATTAGTTATTGAAGAGACTGTCTTTTCCCCATTGTATATTCATGGCCCCTTTTTTGGTATATTAATTAACCATACACATGTGGGTTTATTTCTGGGTTCTCTTCTGTTCCATTGTTCCGTGGGTAGTTCATGTGCCAGTACCATACTGTTTTCATTGCTGTAGCTTTGTAATATAGCTTGAAGTTAGGGAGAGTAATTCCTCCACCTTTGTTCTTCTTTCTCAGGGTTGGTTTATCTATTTGGGGGGCTTTTGTGGTTCCATATGAATTTTGGGATTATTTGCTCTAGTTCATTGAAAATGCTATTTGTATTTTGATAGGGATTGCATTGAATCCATAAATTGCTTTGAGCAGGATGGTCATTTGACAGTATTCTTCCTATCCATGAGCATGGGGTAGATTTCCATTTATTTGTGTCTTTAATTTCTCTCCTGAGTGTCTTACAGTTTTCAGAGTACAGGTCTTTCACCTCTTTGGTTAGGCTTTTTCCTGGATATTTTATTCTTTTTGATGCAGTTGTCAATGGAATTTTTTTTCCTGATTTCTCTTTCTGCTAGTTTGTTGTTAGTATGTAGGAATGCAACACATTTCTGTATATTAATTTTTTATCCTGAGACTTTGCTTTATCCAGTTATTCTAATAGTTTTTTGGTGGAATCTTTAGAATTTTCTATGTTTAGTATCATGTCACCTGCAAATAGTGACAGTTTAACTTCTTCCTTACCAATCTGGATGCCTTTTATCTCATTGTGTTGTCTGATTGCCGTGGGTAGGACCTCCAGTACTATGTTGAATAAAAGTGAAAAGAGTGGGCATCCTTGTCTTGTTTCCGATCTTAAAGGAAAGGTTTTCAGCTTCTTGCTGTTAAGTATGATATTGGCTGTGGGTCTGTCACATATGGCCTTTTTTATTTTCAACTATATACCCTCTATACCCAGTTTGTTCAGTTGTTATCATGAATGGATGACCTTGGTTGAATGCTTTTTCAGCAATCTATTGAGATAATAATTTTTTTTATCCTTTTTGTTAATGTGTATGATGTTGAATAATGGATATTTTACCATCCATGCATCCCTGGAATAAATCCCACTTGGTTGTGATGGACAATCATTTAAATTTATTTTTAAATTCATCTTGCTAATATTTTATTGAGGATTTTTGCATCTATGGTCATCAGAGATACTGCTCAATAATTGTCTTTTTT
The DNA here is from genome assembly GCA_032199065.1 of Smutsia gigantea. Lineage (NCBI taxonomy): Eukaryota > Metazoa > Chordata > Mammalia > Pholidota > Manidae > Smutsia > Smutsia gigantea. The sequence continues at coordinate 47,462 of JAVSCE010008563.1, read as the reverse complement.
TTTGTGGTGTCTTCATCTGATTTTGACAGTAGAGTGATGGTGGCCTCATAGAATGAGTTGGGAAGTATTCCCTCCTGTCTTATGTGGAGTACTTTAAGAAGGATTGGTATTTGCTCTTCTTTTAAATATTTGGTGGTATTCAGCTGAGACGCCATCTGGCCCTGCACTTTTGACTGTTGGTAGTTTTTTCATTACCAGTTCATTTTTTTTTACTGGTATTTAGTCTGTTCAGATTTTCTGTTTCTTCCTGGGTCAATCTTGGAAAGTTGTATTTTTCTTGGAATTTGTCCATTTCTCCTCTAAGTTGCCCGATTTATTGACATGTGATTTTTCATAGAATTCTCTAGTAATTCTTTGTATTTTTTTATTACAGTATCATTAATCTACAATTACATGAGCAACATTATGGTTACTAGACTCCCCCCATCATCAAGTCCCCACCGCATACCCATTACAGTCACTGTCCATCAGCGTAGTGAGATGCTATAGAATCACTACTTGTCTTCTGTGTGTTGGAGCCCTTCCTGTACCCCCCACCCACATTATGTCTGCTAATCATAATGCCCCCTTTTTCCCCTTGCCCCTCACTTCCCACCCGTCCTCCCTGGTCCCTTTCCCTTTGGTAACTGTTAGTCCATTCTTCGGTTCTGTGAGTCTGCTGCTGTTTTGTTCGTTCAGTTTTTTTCTTTGTTCTTATACTCAACATATGAGTAAAATCATTTGATATTTGTCTTTTTCGGCTTGGCTTCTTTCACTGAGCATAATACCCTCTAGCCCCATCCACGTTGTTGCAAATGGTAGGATTTGTTTTCTTCTTATGGCTGAATAATATTCCATTGTGTATATGTACCACATCTTTATCCATTCATCTACTGATGGACACTTAGGTTGCTTCCATTTCTTGGCTATTGTAAACAGTACTGCGATAAACATAGGGGTGCATATGTCTTTAATTCTTTGTATTTTTGTGGTGTGTGTTGTGACTATTCCTTTTCCATTTCTGATTTTCTATTTTGTGTCCTCTCTTGTTTTTTCTTGATAAGTCTGGCTAGGGGTTTGTCTATTTTGCTTATTTACTCAAAGAACCAGCTCATGGTTTCATTGATTTTTTTCTTTCTTTTTTTTTAATTTTTATTAATATACAATGACATGAGCAACATTATGGTTACTAGACTCTCCCTATTATCAAGTACCCACCACATACCCCATTGCAGTCACTGTCTATCAGCATAGTAGGATGTCATAGAATCACTACTTGTCTTCTCTGTGTTATACTGCCTTTCCTGTACGCCCCCACCCTACCCCCACCCCTGCTACATTATGTGTGCTAATTGTAACAGCTCTTTTTCCTTATTATCCCTCCCTTCTCACCTATCTTCCCCAGTCCCTTTCCCTTTGGTAACTGTTAGTCCATTCTTGGGTTCTGTGAGTCTGCTGCTGTTTTGTTCCTTCAGTTTTTGCTTTGTTCTTATACTCCACAGATGAGTGAAATCATTTGATACTTGTCTTTTTCCACCTGGCTTATTTCACTGAGCATAATACCCTCTACCTCCATCCAATTTGTTGCAAATGGTAGGATTTGTTTTCTTCTTATGGCTGAATAATATTCCATTGTGTAAATGTACCACCTCTTTATCGATTCATCTACTGATGGACACTTAGGTTGCTTCCATTTCTTGGCTATTGTAAATAGTGCTGTGATAAACATAGGGGTGCATATATCTTTTTCAAACTGGGCTGCTGCATTGTTAGGGTCAGTTCCTAGGAGTGGAATTCCTGGGTCAAATGGTATTTCTATTTTGAGTTTTTTGAGGAACCGCCATACTGCTTTCCATAATGGTTGTACTAATTTGCATTCCCACCAGCAGTGTAGGAGGGTTCCCCTTTCTCCACTTCCTTGCCATTTGTTTTGTTTGTCTTTTGGATGGTGGCCATCTTACCTGGTGTGAGGTGATATCTCATTGTGATTTTAATCTGCATTTCTCTGATGACTAGTGATGTGAAGGATCTTTTCATGTGCCTGTTGGCCATCCAGTTTCTTCTTTGGAGAAGTGTCTGTTCAGCTCCTCTGCCCATTTTTTAATAGGCTTATTTGCTTTTTGTTTGTTGAGGTGTGTGAGCTCTATATAATTCAGATGTCAACTGCTTATCATATATGTCATTTATGAATATATTCTCCCATACTGTACGATGTCTTTTTGTCCTACTGATGGTATCATTTGCCTTACAGAAGCTTTTTAGTTTGATAAAGTCCCACTTGTTCATTTTTGCTTTTGTTTCCCTTGCCCGTGGAGATATGTTTATGAAGAAGTTGCTCATATTTATGTCCAAGGGATTTTAGCCTATATCTTTTTCTAAGGTTTTTATGATTTCATGACTTACATTCAGATCTTTGATCCATTTTGAGTTTACTTTGGTGTGTGGGGTTGGAAAGTAATTCAGTTTTATTCTCTTACATGTAGCTGTTCAATTTTACCAACACCAGCTTTTGAAGTGTCTGTCATTTCCCCATTGTATATCCATGGCTCCTTTATTGTATCTTAATTGACCATATATGCTTGGGTTTATATCTGGGCTCTCTATTCTGTTCCACTGGTCTAGGGGTCTGTTCTTGTGCCAGTATCAAATTGTCTTGAGTACTGTAGCTTTGTAGTAGAGCTTGAAGTCAGGGAGCATAATTCCCCCTGTTTTATTCTTCCTTCTCAGGATTGCTTAGGCTATTCAGGGTCTTTTGTGGTTCCATATGAATTTTAGAACTATTTGCTCTAGTTCATTGAAGAATGCAGTAGGCATTTTGATAGGGATTGCATTGAATCTGTAGATTGCTTTAGGCAGGATGGCCATTTTGACAATATTAATTCTTCCTAGCCAAGAGCATGGGATGAATTTCCATTTATTCGTGTCCTCTTTAATTTCTCTTAAGAGTGTCTTGTAGTTTTCAGTGTATAGGTCTTTGACTTCCTTGGTTAGGTTTATTCCTAGCTATTTTATTCGTTTGGACGTGATTGTGAATGGACTTGTTTTCCTGATTTCTCTTCCTGCTAGTTCGTTGTTAGTGTATAGGAATGCAACAGATTTCTGTGTATTAATTTTGTATGCTGCAACTTTGCTGAATTCAGATAGTAGATCTAGTAGTTTTGGAGTGGATTCTTTAGGTTTTTTTGTGTACAATATCATGTTGTCTGCAAACAGGGACAGTTTGAGTTCTTCCTTGCCAATATGGATGCCTTTTATTTCTTTGTGTTGTCTGATTTCCATGGCTAGCACAGAACTATGTTGAATAAAAGTTGGGAGAGTGGGCATCCTTGTCTTGTTCTCGGTCTTAAAGGAAACGCTTTCAGCTTCTCGCTGTTAAGTATAATGTTGGCTGTGGGTTTGTCATATATGGCCTTTATTATGTTGAGATACTCGCCCTCCATACCCATTTTGTTAAGAGTTTTTATCATAAATGAATGTTGAATTTTGTCGAATGCTTTTTCAGCATCTATGGAGATTATCATGTTGTTTTTGTCCTTTTTGTTGATGTAGTGGATGATGTTGATGGATTTTCAAATGTGGTACCATCCTTGCATACCTGGTATGAATCCCACTTGATCATGATGGGTGATCTTTTCTATATATTTTTGAATTCGGTTTGGTAATATTTTGTTGAGTATTTTTGCATCTATTTTCATCAGGGATATTGGTTTGTAATTTTCTTTTTTTGTGGTGTTTTTGCCTGGTTTTGGTATTAGAGTGATTTTGGGCTCCTAGAATGAGTTTGGAAGTATTCCCTCCTCCTACATTTTGGAGAACTTTAATGAGGATGGGTATTAGGTCTTCACTAAATGTTTAATAAAATTCAGCAGTGAAACCATCTGGTCCAGGGGTTTTGTTCTTAGGTAGTTTTTTTATTACCAATTCAACTTCTTTGCTGGTAATTGTTCTATTCAGATTTTCTGCTTCTTCCTGGGTCAGCCATGGAAGGTTGTATATTTCTAGAAAGTTGTCCATTTCTTGTAGGTTATCCAGTTTGTTACCATATAATTTTTCATAGTATCCTCTAATAATTCTCTGTATATCTGTGTTGTCCATAGTGATTTTTCCTTTCTCATTTCTGATTCTATTTATGTGTGTAGACTCTTTTTTTCTTAATAAGTCTGGCTAGGGGTTTATCTATTTTGTTTATTTTCTCAAAAAACCAGCTCCTGCTTTCATAGATTCTTTCTATTGTTTTATTCTTCTCAATTTTATTTATTTCTGCTTTAATGTTTATTATGTCCCTCCTTCTACTGACTTTGGGCCTCATTTGTTCTTCCTTTTCTAGTTTCATTCATTGTGAGTGTAGACTTTCCATTTGGGATTGTTCTTCTTTCCTGAGGAGGCCTGTATTGCAATATATTTCCCTCTTACATGGTCTTCGCTGCATCCCACAGATTTTGTGGTGTTGAATTATTGTTGTCATTTGTCTCCATATATTGCTTGATCTCTGTTTTTATTTGGTTATTGATCCATTGATTATTTAGGAGCATGTTATTAAGCCTACATTTGTTTGTGGACTTTTTCATTTCCTTTGTGTAATTTATTTCTACTTTCATACCTTTGTGATGTGAGAAGCTGGTTGGTACAATTTCAATCTTTTTGAATTTACTGAGGTTCTTTTTGTGGCCTAATATATGATCTATTCTTGCAAATGCTCCATGTGCACTTGCGAAGAATGTGTATGCTGTTGCTTTTGGATGGCGTGTTCTGTAGATGTCCGTTAGTTCCGTCTGTTCTAATATGTTGTTCAGTGCCTCTGTCTCTTTACTTATTTTCTGTCAGGTTGTTCTGTCCTTTGGAGTGAGTGATGTGTTGAAGTCTCCTGAAATGAATGCCTTGCATTCTATTTCCCCCTTTAGTTATGTTAGTATTTGTTTCACATATGCAAGTGATTCTGTGTTGGGTGCATAGATATTTTTAATAGTTATATCTTCTTGTTGGACTGACCCTTTTATCATTATGTAATGTCCTTCTTTGTCTCTTGTGACTTTCTTTGTTTTGAAGCCTATTTTGTCTGATACAAGTACTGCAACTCCTGCTTTTTTCTCACTATTAGTAGCACGAAATATCTATTCCCATCCTTTCAGTTTTAGTCTGTGTATGTGTTTGCGTTTGAAGTGAGTCTCTTGTAGTCAGCATATAGATGGGTTTTGTTTTTTTACCCATTAAGTAACTCTATGTGTTTTGATTGGTGCATTCAGACCATTTACATTTAGGGTGATTATTGATAGGTACATACTTAATTGCCATTGCAGGCTTTAGATTCGTGATTACCAAAGGTTAAAGGGAAATTCTCTTACTATCTAACAGTCTGATTTAACTCACTTTATGTACTGTTACAGACACAGCCTAAAGGTTATTTTTTTTCCTCCTTTTTCTTCCTCCTCAATTCTTTGTATGTTTTGAATCATATTCTGTACTCTTTGTCTAGCCCTTGGGTGACATCTATTTAGCCTTAGGAATACTTCCATCTATAGGAGTCCCTCCAAAATGCACTGTAGACGTGGTCTGTGGTAGGTAAATTCTCTCAGCTTTTCCTTATCTGTAAATTGTTTAATCCCTCCTTCAAATTTAAAAGATTACCTTGCCGGGTAAAGTATTCTTGGTTCAATGCCCTTCTGCTTCATTGCATTAAATATGTCCTGCCACTCCTTTCTGGCCTGTGAGGTTTCTGTTGAGAAGTCTGTTGATAGCCTGATGGGTGTTCCTTTGTATGCGATGTTTATTCTCTCTCTGGCTGCTTTTAAAAGTCTGTCTTTATCCTTGATCTTTGCCATTTTAATTATTATATGTCTTGATGTTGTCTTCCCTGGATCCCTTGTGTTGGGAGATCTGTGCACCTCCATGGCCTGAGAGAGTATCTCCTTCCCCAGATTGTGGAAGTTTTCAGCAATTACCTCCTCAATGACACTTTCTATTCCTTTTTCTCTGTCTTCTTCTTCTGATACCCCTATAATGTGAATATTGTTGCATTTGGATTGGTCATACAATTCTCTCAATATTCTTTAATTCTTAGAGATCCTTTTTTCTTTCTGTGCGTCAGCTTCTTTGTATTCCTCTTCTCTAATTTGTATTCCATTTACTGTCTCTTCTAGTACATCTAATCTGCTTTTAAATCCCTCTATTGTATGTTGCATTTCAGATGTGGAATTTCTTAATGATTGAAGCTCCAACTTAAATTCGTTCCTGAGTTCTTGAATATTTTTCTGTACCTCCATAAGCATGTTTATGATTTTTATTTTGAACTTTCCTTCATGAACATTGGTGAGTTTGGTTTCATTTGGCCGTCTTTCTGGGGTTTGTGAGATTTTGGTCTGAACTATGTTGTTTTGTCATTTCATATTTCTGTGTGGTGCCCACTAGTGCACAGAAACTCCAGTCTCTGGAGCTGCTTAGCCCCTAGAGTGAGGTTGGGTTCATAGGGGAGCAGAGTTGGTGCCTGGGGTGAGGAAAGATCTGTTTCCTTATTTCCTGTGTGTGGTGCCTGTCTCCAATGTCAGAGCCAGTGGGCCAAGCACACACGTGTAAACCTCTGTGCTTTGCGTCTCTAGCTATTGTAGGCGGGTCCTCCGTCTGTCTTGCCTGACGCCTTCGCAGTGAGTTCGGGTTTGCCAGCAGGTGTCTGCAGGCCAGGAGGAAAGTTTGGCAGGGTGTGTGTCACAGTGGGGAGTCTCGGAGCTCAGTAGGCAGCCAGGGGATAGAGCACCTGAAACTCCCCAAAATTCCCAACCAGCTGGGCAGAGCACTCCCAGGCAACCTTGTCCAGCTCTCCCTTCTTCTGCACAGGAAGCTCCATGCAAACCCCGCCCCTTCAGCAGCCCTCTGGCTGCTAGGAAGCCTCTCAGACTGCCTGCCTTTCCTCTGACACAGAGCTACCGGGTGTGGATCCCTTCCGCCACAAACGGCCGGAATGTCAATTTCTCAAGCAGTTCGCCTATCCGAGCCCCCCTACGACCAGAGCACTACACACTATAGGATTCTGCTCACAAAGCAGATCTCCAGGGCTAGGTGTTCAGCAGTCCCAGTCTTCCACCCCCTCCCCCGCTCCGTTTCTCTTCCTCCCGCTTGTAAGCTGGGGTGGGGGAAAGGGCTTGGGTCCTGCCACATTAAGGCTTTCCTACGTTACTCTGTTTTGTGAGGTCTGCTCTGTTCGTGAGGTCCGTTTACTGTCTGGTTCAGCCTTCTTTCTTGTTGCTGTTTTCAAGTTTGTTGTATTAATTAACTGTATTTTGTAGAATTTGTGGTTTTGGGAGGAATTCTCCGTCTCACCTCTCATCTTGCTAGTCTTGATTTTTTTTCTATGGTTCTTTTTTAGTTTTTGCTGCTCTGTTCTTTATTATGTCTGTCCTCCTCCTTACTTTGGGTTTCATTTGTTCTTTTTTCTAATTTTTTAGTTGTAAGTCTAGACTGTTTATTTGGAATTGTTCTTGTTTCTTGAGGTGGGGCTGTGGTGATATGTACTTCCCTCTGAGAACTAACTGCCTTTGCAGTGTCCTACAAATTTTGGACTGTTGTATTTTTGTTTTCATTTGTCTCCATGTATTGCTTGATTTCTGTTTTTATTTTTTCATTGATCCATTGATTATTTAGAAGCATGTTGTTTAGTCCCCATGTGTTTGTGGGGTTTTTTCTTTTCCTTGTGTAATTTAATTCTTGTTTCATACTATTATTATCTGAGAAATGCTTGATAATAGTTCCAATATTTAATTTTGATGCTCATTTTGTGGCCTAGTATGTGGTCTATTCAAGAGAACATTCCATGTACACTTGAGAAGTATGTGTAAACTGTTGTTTTGGTGTGAAATGTTCTATAGATATGTTAAGTCCATGTGATCTAATGTGTTGTTTAGTGTGTATGTTTCCTTACTGTTTTCTGCCTGGTTGATCTATTAATGTTGGTTGTTTGTTAATGTCCCCTCATATGAATGAGTTGCAATCTGTTTCCCCCTTTAATTCTGTTAGTATGTGTTTTACATATTTAGTGATCCTATGTTGGGTACATATATATTATTAAGGTGTAACCATTTTAAAAACTTGTTATATCTTTACAAATAAACATTAGTAATAATAATTTTCTTCTGCAATTTAACAACTTATTCAAAAGCATGTTATGTTAAGTGTAGTATACAGACCAGTGGATTTGGGATCTAGTTTTATTTTCTGTACCAGCAATGACAGAAAAGGAAAAAAGTAAAATTTGAATTCGTACCTCATGCATTGGATGCATGCCTCCATGCTGTATTTATTCTCATTTCATAAAGGAAAATTTCAGGCCTAGAAAATTGATTAGTTTAATATTTAAGAGTTATTAAATGTGGGGTTTCAAGTCATTTATTTATTTGGAGGTCTGTATCTTTTAAATGTCACAGTATGATTTAATATTATTTTTTTATGGATTTTTATTTTATTTTATTTTTATTTTTATTTAATATTATTTATGTTTTATCATTAATCTACAGTTACATGTGCAATATTATGGTTATTAAACTATCCCTTCATCAGGTCCCCCCCACCAACCCCATTACAATCACTGTCCATCAGCATAGTGAGATGCTATAGAATCACTACTTGTCTTCTCTGAGTTGTACAGCCCTCCCCGTGCCACCCCAACATTATGTCTGCTAATCGTAATGCCCCTTTTTCCCCCTTGTCCCTCCCTTCCCTCCCACCTTCCCCAGTCCCTTTCCCTTTGGTAACTGTTAGTCCATTCTTGGGTTCTGTGAGTCTGCTGCTGTTTTGTTCCTTCAGTATTTTTTCTTTGTTCTTATACTCCACATATGAGTGAAATCATTTGATACTTGTCTTTTTCGGCTTGGCTTATTTCACTGAGCATAATACCCTCTAGCTCCATTCATGTTGTTACAATGGTAGGATTTGTTTTCTTCTTATGGCTGAATAATATTCCATTGTGTATATGTACCACATCTTCTTTATCCATTCATCTACTGATGGACACTTAGGTTGCTTCCATTTCTTGGCTATTGTAAATAGTGCTGCGATAAACATAGGGGTGCATATGGCTTTTTCAAACTGCACTGCTGCAGTCTTGGGGTAAATTCCTAGGAGTGGAATTCCTGGGTCAAAAGGTATTTCTATTTTGAGTTTTTTGAGGAACCTCCATACTGCTTTCCACAATGGTTGAACTAATTTGCAGTCCCACCAGCAGTGTAGGAGGGTTCCCTTTTCTCCACATGTTCGCCAGCATTTGTTGTTGTTTGTGTTTTGGATGTTGGCCATCCTCACTGATGTGAGGTGATATCTCATTGTGGTTTTAATCTGCATTTCTCTGATGATTAGCGTTGTGGAGCATCATTTCATGTGCCTGTTGGCCATCTGAGTTATTTCTTTAGAGAAGTGTCTATTCATGTCCTCTGCCCATTTCTTAATTGGATTATTTGCTTTTTGTTTGTTAAGGTGCGTGAGTTCTTTATATATTTTGGATGTCAACCCTTTATCAGATATGTCACTTATGAATATATTCTCCCATACTGTAGGATGTCTTTTTGTTCTACTGATGGTGTCCTTTGCTGTACAGAAGGTTTTCAGCTTGATATAGTTCCACTTGTTCATTTTTGCTTTTGTTTCCCTTGCCCGGGGAGATATGTTCATGAAGAAGTCGCTCATGTTTATGTCCAAGAAATTTTTGCCTATGTTTTTTTCTAAGACTTTTATGGTTTCATGACTTACATTCAGGTCTTTGATCCACCTTGAGTTTACCTTTGTGTATGGGGTTAGACAGTAGTCCAGATTCATTTTCTTACATGTAGCTGTCCAGTTTTTCCAACACCAGGTGCTGAAGTGGCTGTCATCTCCCCATTGTATATCCAAGGCTCCTTTATCAAATATTAATTGACTGTATATGTTTGGGTTAATGTTTGGATTTTCTATTCTGTTCTGCTGGTCTGTGGGTCTGTTTTTGTGCCAATACCAAATTGTCTTGATTACTGTGGCTTTGTAGTAGAGCTTGAAGTCAGGGAGCATAATTCCCCCTGTTTTATTCCTCCTTCTCAGGATTGCTTTGGCTATTCGGGGTCTTTTGTGGTTTCATATGAATTTTAGAATTATTTGTTCCAGTTCATTGAAGAAAGCTGTTGGTACTTTGATAGGGATTGCGTTGAATCTGTAGATTGCTTTAGGTAGTATAGCCATTTTGAGAATATGTATTCTTCCTAGCTAAGAGCATGGGATGCATTTCCATTTGTTAGTGTCCTCTTTAATTTCTCTTAGGGGTGTCTTGTAGTTTTCAGAGTACAGGTCTTTCACTTCCTTCGTTAGGTTTATTCCTAGGTATTTTATTCTTTTTGATGCAGTTGTGAATGGAATTGTTTTTCTGATTTCTCTTTCTGTTAGTTCATCGTTAGTGTATAGGAAAGCAACAGATTTCTCTATGTTAATTTTGTATCCTGCAGTTTGCTGAATTCAAATATTAGTTCTAGTTGATTTGGAGTGGAGACTTTAGGGTTTTTTATGTACAGTATCATGTCATCTGCAAATAGTGACAATTTGACTTCTTCTTTACCAATCTGGATGCCTTGTATGTCTTTGTTTTGTCTTATTGCCGTGGCTAGGACCTCCAGTACTATGTTGAATAACAGTGGAGAGAGTGGGCATCCCTGTCTTGTTCCCGATCTTAGATGAAAAGCTTTCAGCTTCTTGCCGTTAAGTATGATGTTAGCTGTGGGTTTGTCATATATGGCCTTTATGATGTTGAGGTATTTGCTGTCTATACCCATTTTGTTGAGAGTTTTAATCATGAATGGATGCTGAATTTTGTCAAATGCTTTTTCAGCATCTATGGAGATGATCATGTGGTTTTGTTCTTCTTTTTGTTGATGTGGTGGATGATGTTGATGGATTTTCGAATGTTGTACCATCCTTGCATCCCTGGGATGAATCCCACTTGATCATGGTGTATGATCCTCTTGATGTATTTTTGAATTCGGTTTGCTAATATTTTGTTGAGGATTTTTGCATGTACGTTCATCAGGGATATTGGTCTGTAATTTTCTTTTTTGGTGAGGTCTTTGCCCGGTTTTGGTATTAGAGTGATGCTGGCTTCATAGAATGAGTTTGGAAGTATTCCCTCCACTTCTGTTTTTTGGAAAACTTTAAGGAGAATGGGTGTTATTTCTTCTCTATATATCTGGTAGAATTCAGAGGTGAATCCATCAGGTCTGGGGGTTTTGTTCTTGGGTAGTTTTTTGATTATCAATTCAATTTCGTTGCTGGTGATTGGTCTGTTTAGTTTTTCTGTTTCTTGCTTGGTCAGTCTTGGAAGGTTGTATTTTTCTGAGAAGTTGTCCATTACTTCTAGGTTTTCCAGGTTGTTAGCATATAGATTCTCATAATATTCTCCTCTAATTCTTTGTATTTCTGTGGGGTGCTTCGTGATTTTTCCTTTCTCATTTCTGATTCTGTTCATGTGTGTAGATTCTCTTTTTCTCTTAATGAGTCTGGCTAAGGGTTTATCTATTTTTTTTATTTTTTTCAAAGAACCAGCTCTTGGTTTCATTGATTTTTTCTATTGTTTTATTCTTTTCAATTTTATTTATTTTTCTCTGATCTGTATTATGTCCCTCCTCCTGGTGACTTTGGGCCTCATTTGTTCTTCTTTTTCCAATTTCAGTAATTGTGTCTTTAGACTGTTCATTTGGGAATGTTCTTTCTTCTTAAAATAGGCCTGGATTGCAATATACTTTCCTCTTAGAACTGCCTTTGCTTCGTCCCAGAGAAGCTGTGGCTTTGTGTTGTTGTTGTCATTAGTCTCCATATATTCTTTCATTTCTGTTTTGATTTGGTCGTTAACGCATTGATTAATTAGGAGAATGCTGTTAGGTCTCCATGTATTTGTCAGCCTTTTTGATTTCTTTCTAAAATTTATTTCTCGTTTTATATTTTGTGATCTGAGAAGTTGGTTGGTAGAATTTTAATATTTTTGAATTTACTGAGGTTCTTTTTGTGGCCTAGTATGTGGTCTATTCTGGAACATGTTCCATGTGCAGTTGAGAAGAATGTGTATCCTGTTGCTTTTGGGTGCAGAGTTCTGTAGATGGCTGTTAGGTCCATCTGTTCTAGTGTGTTGTTCAGTGCCTCTGTGTCTTTACTTATTCTCTGTCTGGTTGTTCTGTCCTTTGGAGTGAGTGGTGTGTTGAAGTCTCCTAAAATGAATGTATTGCTGTCTATTTCCTCCTTTAATTCTGTTAGTATTTGTTTCAAATATGCTGGCGCTCTTGTGTTGGGTGCATATATATTTAAAATGGTTATATCTTCTTGTTGGACTGCCCCCTTTATCATTATGTAATGTCCTTCTTTATCTCTTGTTACTTTCTTCGTTTTGAAGTCTATTTTGTCTGTGCAAGTACTGCAACACCTGCTTTTTTCTCTTTGTTGTTTGCATGAAATATCTTTTTCCATCCGTTCACTTTTAGTCTGTGTATATCTTTGGGTTTGAGGTGAGTCTCTTGTAAGCAGCATATAGAATGGTCTTGCTTTTTTATCCATTCTGTTACTCTGTGTCTTTTGATTGGTGCATTGAGTCCATTTACATTTAGGGTGATTATTGATAGATATGTATTTATTGCCGTTGCTGGCCTTAGATTCGTGGTTACCAGGGTTCATGAGTTCCTTCTTTAGTATTTAACAATCTAACTTAACTTTCTTGTTAAGTTATTGTAAACACAGTCTGATGTTTCTTTATTTCTCTCCCTTCTCATTGTTCCTCCTCCATTCTTTATATGCTAGGTGTTTTGTTTTTTGCCTTATTTAGTATTTGGATGGTCTGCTTTCTTTGCTATGGTTTTATTTTCTCTGGTGACATCTTTTTAGCCTTAGGGGTGCTTCCCTCTAGAGCAGTCCCTTTCAGATATCCTGTAGTGGTGGTTTATTAGAGATAAAGTCTCTCAACTCTCGTTTGTCTGGAAATTGTTTAATCCCTCCGTCATATTTAAATGATAATTGTGCTGGATACAATAATCTTGGTTCAAGGCCCTTCTGTTTCATAACGTTAAATATACCATGCCATTCTCTTCTGGCCTGTAAGGTTTCTGTTGAGAAGTCTGATGATAGTCTGATGGGTTTTCCTTTGTAGGTGATCTTTTTTCTCTCTCTAGCTGCCTTTAATACTCTGTCTTTATCTTTGATCTTTGCCATCTTAATTATTATGTGTGTTGGTGTTGTCTTCGTTGGGTCCCTTGTGTTGGGAGATCTGTGGGCTTCCGTGGACTGCGAGACTGTTTCCTTCCCTAGCGAGGGAAAGTTTTCAGCAATTATTTTTTCAAAGACACTTTCTATCCCTTTTTCTCTCTCTTCTTCCTCTGGTACTCCTATAATGTGAATATTGTTCTGTTTGGATTGTTCACACAGTTCTGTTAATATTCTTTCATTCCTAGAGATCCTTTTATGTCTCTGCCTCAGCTTCTCTGTATTCCTGTTCTCTGATTTCTATTCCATTAACAGTCTCTTGCATCTCATCCAGTCTGCTGTTAAGCCCATCGATTGCTGGTCTGATTTCTGCATTGTCTTTCCTCACATCTCTCACTTCGTCCCTCAGCTCTTGCACATTTCTCTGTAGATTCATCAGCATGGTTATGATTTTTATTCTGAATTCTTTTTCAGGAAGACTGTGCATTTCCATCCCTTCAGGCTCCCTCTCTGGTGTTGTATGGTTGATTTTAGTCGTCTGGACCATATTCCTCTGTCTTTTCATGGCTATAGAAGTCATCGCTGGTAGTTGCCATGTATGTCAGCTGGGCTCTTTAAGACTTTAGAAAGAGAAAAAAAAAGAAAGAAAAAAGAGAAAAGAAAAAAGAAAAAAGAAAACAAAAAAACAAAAATCAAACAAACAAAAATAATGCCCACTGGGAGTAGGTTCTATGGGGATGCTATAGGTGGCGCTGTTTCCCCACTATTCCGCAGCCATGGCCGCTGCTCCGCAGGGCCCTTTAAAGCTCTGGCCTGGGTCGGAACAAATGGGAGGCTGTTGATCCCTGTGGGAAGTCGATGTGCGGCCACCCTTTTCCAGTCGCCAGTTAAGGGGTCCGAAACTTCCCAGGACTTCCAGCCTGCTGGGCTGAGTGTTCTGGGGCAATCTGGCTCCTCCGCTGGGCTCCTGTCTCTTTAAGACCTCTGAAGAAAGTGCGCGCTTTTCTTTTCTTTTTTTGTCCTTCCCGGGATCCGGCTGGAAGCACCCTGGTGTGTTCCCCACTCAGATCCTGCACCCTCTGTCTCTCCAATCTCCGCTATACCGTGCGATGTCTGTCAGCGCTCCCCGCGTAGATCACCGGGGCGGGTCATTTTGCGGGGGGGTACTTCCACTCCCTCCCGGCTCTGAATCGTTTCCTCCTGCTGGTGCGCTGGGGTGGGTGAGTGCTCAGGTCACGCCGGGTCACGGCTTCGTATCTTATCCGCCTCTTGGGGTGCCGAGTCCTCTCGGGTGTAGCTGCACGCTGTGCACTTTCCTGTGTATTCTGGTCCCTCTTTTAGGAGTAGTTGTATTTGCTGTATTTTCGTAGATAAATATAATGTTGTTGGGAGGAGATTTCTGCTGCCCTGCTCATGCCACCATCTTCCTGGAAGTTCGCGATTTAATATAATTTAAGCAACAATGAATATCTATTACAAATAAGTTTCATGCTAAGCTGAGTGTTTTGACAGAACACAACAGTAAGGCATAATATACACCAGGAGTTCTTCCCTTCTTGCTTACATTTGAGGAGTGGCTAGTAGTACTTCTAAGACTGTTGTAGGATTTTCTTTAGTCTTAAGCATAGAGAATAAATAGACTGATAAATCAATACGTGGAATGATCTAGAAAAATTGTCAGAACAAGTTGAAAAATGGCATTTATGTAGAAATGTTTTTCAGCTTTTTAAGCCCACATCTTGATTAGGTAAGCTCAGATACTATGTTGTGATATTAGAATTTCAAAATAAATGATTTAAAAAATAAAGCAGTGGTGATTCTAGGAGAAAAAAATTGTAATTGTTAAAAAATACATACTTTTTCTGTATCAATCATGTAACATCAGTGTGGATGTATGCAGTTGCTTGCCAACAGTCCTTTAAATACCATATAGTGTATTAAAAATCTGAGTTTTTTTTTGTCATGGAAATTTTTTTATTGCCAGAAGTTCAATAAAAAATTTCAGCTTTACAAAATAAATAAATGAGGATAAAGTCTGCTTCTTTAGGGTTAGGGTGTGTGTGAGCCAGAATATAACTTTTTCCTGAAATTCTTCACACTTTTTTTTTTCAAAGCTACTTTTTAAATTGAATCAAGCTTAAATTGTAAAAACTGTCCTTGGTGATTTTTTGGCCCACAGGGAACATAGCAAGAGAAGTGTTCTCACATTTTTCAAATGGGTGTTTTTGGCATGTTATTGTGAAAATATTTCCTTAAATCATCCATCCAAAGAAATACTCATATTGCTTTTTTTCTTTGAAATTTGTATCTTTCCTTTATTCAGTCAAAAATGAAGAAATATCAGAACACCAATTTGCTTTATCTATTCTTTTGGACTTTTCCTTTATTTGCCTGCAGTATTTTTCTAGACTTCGTTGCAAATGACAACCTGGTTTAAACTAAGTAGAATGACAGTAGAATTTATGAAATTCTGAATAACCAGGAACTTGGATAGATCTGTGTACAAGGTTGAAATGCTACTAGGGTACCTTTTCATAATCCGTCAGTCTTACATCTGTGTCTGTGTGTTAGCTTCAGTTTGTCTTAGTATCTCAAACCAACAAGTATTTATTGAACACCTATTAAGTGCTAGACTAGATTTTAGTTGCTAGGAGC
This sequence comes from Smutsia gigantea, assembly GCA_032199065.1. NCBI lineage: Eukaryota > Metazoa > Chordata > Mammalia > Pholidota > Manidae > Smutsia > Smutsia gigantea. The sequence goes on along the minus strand of JAVSCE010008563.1, from coordinate 31,646 downwards.
AAGTGATGAATAATACAGACTAAGGTTATGTCCTCAAGGAGCATTTTGTAGGGAAGGGGCTTTATTTAGCAGAAAATTTCCAGACCATTTCCCAGACTCATTTTCATTTGCAGGACCCGTGAGGCAAGGGGTCTGCTTCCCTATCAACTCCAGCTAGGGAAATCCAGGGAAGGACTGTGTTAGATTGTGTGCCCATTCCAGAATCAATTACTGCACTGAGAAGGATAAAGTATTGTTATTAACTAAGCCTGGGTCATTTATACATGCTGTTCTTGGATCAGTCTCTGTTACCAAAGAAGGGAAGGAGTGGGGAGAGAGTGTATACTAGACAGGCAAAGATAGTAGCTCTTTGATGTTTACATTTTATGGATTGATCCCTTATATTAAATGTAAACTTACCATATATGCCATACTTTGCAAATCTGAAAGCTTGAAAGTGTTGGTCTGTCTCCTTGTTTTTAATTCTAGTGTAATTGTGATCTTCAATGTAATGTCCAAAGAGCCAGACGAGGTATTTAATGATTTAATATTTTATTGCTTCCCACAAAATTTGCCGTATTGACAGGAAAGTTGTAGTCTTGTAGTTTAGAAAGATAGTTTTGAAAGTTAATGTTACATGGTGTTTTAGGTTGGGTTCCTCCAATAAAGATCCTGAGACAACTTGATTAGTTGGTCCTAGGAAAGGATGTGGAGGAAGTAGGAAAGAGACAAAAGCCAGTAATTTTGCATTAATAAGTAATATAGCATAATGGGCAACTGGACTCAATCCTGCCGAGCTCCTCTTATAGATCATATAGAACATACCTCAGAATTGTCCCATTGGAGAATGAAGAAGCTGGGGTATTTATTCACCACCTTTTGTCCTTTGGTGGCTGAAGATTTTGGGGTGTTCACTCCTAGGTACTGTCTGCTTGCCCTGTGGCCAAGTTGAGTGTGCTCCTTCAGTTAGAGTGGGCTCTTAGGCAGAGAAGCACAGATGCTTGAGAAATTGTCCAGAGTACTGTCCATAGAAACAGCAAGTACCCTCTGTAGTGTCTGTGAATGGATACAGGTAAGGCTTTGATAGATTCAACTATAAATGGTGAAAGATACTGTGTATATCCCCCAAATTCATGGGTTTTTCTTTTGATTTTCACACAAATTCCCATATATTGCTAGAACAGCACAAACCATGCCTGAGTTCAGCTGATTTGATCTATGTTTTGGTATTTAACCCTGTCTGCTGAAACACCCTCCAGAAACTTCAGTGATTTAACAAAGGTTTATCATGGCCAGTGTAGGTCAGGTGCCGTGCTGATAGAGCTCTCCTCTAACCAGTGACTCACTCAGAGACCCAAGCTGAAACCACAGTGTCTCAGAGGACTTTCTGTCACCATGCAGTCAGGAGAAAGCATGAGATGGTGCACCTGTTCTTTTTTTTTTTAATTAAAAAAAATTGAAGTACAGTTGATACACAATCTTACATTAGTTTTCAAGTATACAACACATTGATTCAACAGTTACCCATATTATTAAATCCTCCCCACTCACTAGTACAGCGGCTACCTGTCAACATAGGAAAATGTTACAGAATTATTGGCTATATTCTCCATGCTGTACTACTATCCTCATGACCAACCTATGTTATGAATGAGAATTTTTGTGCTACTTTATCCCCCTTAAGCTTCCTACCCACCCACCCTAACCCCTTCCCCATGGTAACCACCAGTCACTTCTCAGTGTCTATGAATCTATTGCTGTTTTGTTCATTCTGTTTTTCTTTGTATTTATATCCTACAAATAAATGAAATCACATATTTTGTCTTTCTCCACGTGGCTTATTTCACTGAGCATAATACCCTCTAGATCCATCTTTGTTGTTGCAAGTGGCAGGATTTCTTTATTTTTTATAGCTGAATAATATTCCATCGTGTACATGTACCACATCTTTATACATTCATCTATTGATGGACAGTTTTGTTGCTTCCATATCTTGGCTATTGTAAATAATTCAGCTGTAAACATGGGGGTGCATATATCTTTTCGAATTAGGGATTTTGTTTTCTTCAGGTAAATTCTTAGAAGTGGAATTACTGGGTGGAATGGTATTTCTATTTGTAGTTTTTTGAGGTACCTAAATATTGCATTCGAGATGCAGTTGCACCCATTGACATTCCCACCAACAGTGTAGGGGGGTTCCCATTTCTCCACATCCTTGCCGATACTTGTTATCTCTTGTCATTTGGATAGTGGCCATTGTAACTGGTGTGAGGTGATATCTCATTGTGGTTTTGATTTGCGTTTAGCAATGTGGAGCAACTTTCCATGTGCCTGCTAGCCGCCTGTATTTTTTCTTTGACGAATGTCTATTCAGGTCCTCTGCTCATTTTTTACTTGGGTTATTTGTTTTTTTTGATATTGAGGCATATGAGCTCTTTATATATTTTGTTTGTTAACCCCTTATCAGATCAGTTGTTCATAAATATATTCTCCCATGCTGTAGGATGCCTTTTTGTTCTGCTGATGGTGTCCTTTATTGTACAGAGCCTTTAAGTTTGATGTAGTCCCACTTGTTCATTTTTTATTTTGTTTCTCTTCCCCGAGGAGATGGGTCTAGGAAAAAATTGCTCATACTTATGTTCAAGAGATTTTTGCCAATGTTTTCTTCTGTGAGTTTTATGGTTTCATTAATTAATTCAGGTCTTTGATCCATTGTGAGCTTACCTTTGTGTATGGAGTTAAACAGTAATCCAGTTTCATTCTCTTACATGTAGTTGTTCAGTTTTCCCAACACCAGTTATTGAAGAGGCTATGTTTCCCCATTGTATATTCATGGCTCCTTTATGCTATATGAACTAGCCATATATGCGTGGGTTTATATCTGGGCTGTCTATTCTGTTCCATTGATCTATGGGTCTGTTTTTGAAGGTGTACCTGTTCTTAACATCAGTTTTGGACATGTCACTTTTCTCATGGTGTGTGGCCAGAAACGGTCACATGACCCCAGCCTAACTGGAAGGGAGGCACTATCTCTGACCCACTGGCAATGAAGAGTTTTCACTCAGTTGTCCAAGATTTCATTAATTTTAATGGTGCTTTCCAAAACCTGTAAATCGCACTTCATCCTTAACTGTGTAGTGAACATATACAATCAATTACTGTTTCCTTTATTGATGGATACATTTCAAACAGTAAAAATAAAAAGCAATTACTTAGTTTTTCACAAAATTGAAGATTTTTGCCTAAGTACTTAATTTGGCATCCAACAAAGAAATGCAGTAGAATTTTTAAATTTCCTCTTTCAAGTTTTGGCACCACTTGGTGTGTAGGTTTCCAAAAGAATTTTTCCAGTGGCTAATTTATTCTACATGATTATGTACAGTTTCATATAAAACTTTCACAGTGTTAACAGATTCTAATAGGTTCTCTAATTCAATCTAAAATCTTTTTTTAATAAGGTTTGTATTAGTTTCATCCCGTGGGGGTTCAGATAAAAGGCCTGTGTGCTTAGCATTTTGAAACACACAATGCTGATGAAGTGAACACCATACCCTTGTCCAATATATGCGAAAATCCTCCTCAGTTTCAGCTGATAAATGAGTACAGGAAAGCAGCCAGTAGAGGAGGTCATGTTGAACATGAGATCTCAGCTCAGGATACATTTTTGGGTTTTTAGGTGAGTTCAACATTAGATGTTACTTTTAAAGGCATGTGTTTCTTCAAAATAGAAAATGTAATTATGTTAGGAAGGTATAAACTGTCAAGATTTTAGTAGAATTTTGGTTTGTATAGGAGACTATAGTATGAAAACAATAGATATGTATTTTATGTTTTAAATGGGACATCATAATATTACTACATTGGAAATTCTAATATTCCCCATCCAACTCAACTTCCTTTTTTTTTTTTCCCTCAAATTACTGAGGTCATAAGAAGACTATAAAACAAGCTCAGGGACATTATGTCAGGCATTAGGCTTACCAGGAATGGGCAAACCTTTTCTGGAAAGGTCCAGGTAGTAAATATTTTGGACTTGTAAGCCATATACAGTCTCTGTCACAACTATTACTTCTGCTGTTGTAACAAGAAAGCAGACTTAGTTGGTATGTAAAGAAATGAGTATGGCTGTGTTCTAATAAAACTTTATTTACAGACACTGACATTTGAATTTCATAAAATTTTCACATATCAACTAAGTACTTTTTTTGCCCCTAGAAATGTAAATTCTTATGAGTCATGGTTTTCTGATCTCTGCTATACACTATAGATAAAGAATCTTACAGGCTAGTGTGAGAGACAAAGAGGTAAATTCAGTAGACTGCGGGCAAGTGCTCAAAAGTATACTCAGTCCTGTGAGAAACAGAACTAAATAAATTTGGCCTAGAAAGATGGGGAAAGTTTCTTAAAAGATGATACTTGAACTGGGTCTTAAGAGTAGGTAGGCCTTCATTAGGATAAGGATAGGGGAAATTACCCATTCTCTTTCTCTTTCTGTGGACTGGCTGTATTGACCATGTTTCAATTCTTAAGCAAAATGTCCTTTTCTTTGCATATTATTTCCCTTTGGCTTGAAGAGCTTCTCCTACCCCCAGCTAATTCATGTTTATTCTTCGGTCTCAGCTTGATGACACTTATTTCATTAGCTTTCAGAGGAATCTGTACTTCTCCTAATACTCATTAGGTCTTGATTGCTGTTTGGGACCTGCCTATCCCATCAGACTGTAAATAAGCATAGGGCCTGGCATATGTTGATTTCAAAGATCTTAATTTCTAAAAAATAAAAATAATACATGTACATGATTTTTAAAAAGTTCATGCCTTTTAGAAGGACTTAAAACGAAAATGAAATACTCCTCTCCATGGCCCCTATTAACAGTTTTAGGGGATTCTTGCAGAATTTTTATATGGTGATAACACATACCCACCCCCATACGCACCTACTATATAGGCATTTGACAAATTTAGTAGAATGATGTCATACCGTATACAAAGTTACACATATTTTTATTGTTAAACTTGGAGAGTTTTTTTATACATAGAGCTACCTCTTTTGGAAAGACTGTGTATTTTTAATTTTTTTTAGGTATAACTCACAAAGAGTAAACTCACTCATTTTATTGAAATTATATTCCATATATAATCTTTACAACAAGTCTTAAAGGAGTATCATAATTATCCCCATCCTATGGATGGGGACATGGACAAGACGGAGATGTAAGTAACATAAAGCAGAAATCATACATCTAGTAAATGACAAATGAAGGTTTTAAATCTATACAGTCTGGTGACAGACTCTTTTTTAACCATCATATTCTACTGGCCCTCTCTAGGAGCACTAGGATAAATTGGAAATAAAGGCTGGGGCAAATTTGGAGGAGTTTTCAAATGCCAGATTAAGATTATAAATTTTAATCAGTGTGTATTGTGGAATCATTGAAAACCTTTGAGGGAAGTAGTAACATGAACAAATGGTAGCAGAGTGTAGGATGGGATGGAGGCGGAGGGAGAAGCTGAAGCAGATTAGTTTGGAGCAATTGTTAGAGCAGGAGGTGGTGAAACCTGAAGTTAGTACAGTAGTAATGGGTACAGAAAAGAAGGAATGATTAGAAAGGTATTATCTTGGTGAATCTTACAGTTTTGGGTTTGGGAGGGTTACAGGAAAGGAAAAGGTTAAGTGATTTTGGGAGGCCGAGTACTTCTACCTCAGGGCCTTTTCACTTATTCTCACCAGCTGGATCACCTCAGATATTCCTGCCTCTTTCCTATATCTGTTGTAAGGCCTTTATTCAAATGTCACTTTTCCAGAAAACGCATCTCTGACTTGGGTATAAAAGGCAGTCCATATAGCACCCCCCCCCATTTATTTAGCCTTGTTTTTCTCTGTGATTAGCTCCTAACATATTATTTGTTTTATGGTCTCACTTTCCCTATCAATATAAATTTTCCAATAGCAGGGACCTTTCTCTTTTGTTCATTCCTGCTTCTAGAGCTGATACTCAATAAATATTTACTGAATGAATGCTGTGGAATGTAGGCAACATGGGAGGATGAAGAGAAGGTAATAGAAATGATAGGTTCAGAATTGCTTGTAGCTCACCTCTTTAGATATGTATGGTGGGTTCAATTTGTCTCACAAGGGAGAGAGAGTTGAAGCTAATGGTGTGGATGTTAACAAGCACAAAATGACGTACACTGATTTACATTAAATGCTAAAATTCCTTTTGAATTAAGTTTTGTCTTTTGTATTTTGTTCCTTTATTGTCACTCTTTGAAGACTGATATTAACAAGTGTTAATTGATTGCAAATGGATCTGCTCATTTTAGTTTTCAAAAATACTGTTTGCAAGAGAAGTGAAAGATGACTAGGGGAGCCCAGAAAGGAGGTACAGAATACTTGCGGAACTAAGGTAGCATGAACTTTGGTTACAGCTGGGTGATGTTGTATATGCTACAGGGCTAAATCCTTGCTTCACCACAAAGCATTTCCTCTTACTGTTTGTTCTGGACCTGAATTTAAAGAAGTTGCTAGTGCCTGCTTTAGAGTGATGAATTAAAGGCCAACCATTCCTTCTATCCCATTTCTTAAAGCTTTTACTTTATTTCTTTCCCTTCATAAGGAACTTTCTATAAAGGGTCATGTCTGACTTTTCATTTCTTGTTCATGCCTCATACCATCCAGTGTGACTTCTGCCTGTTGACTTAACTTTTTTGAGATGGCTTTTGAAAAGGGAGTACAGGGTTCTCTACATGCTAGGTATTTCATATATTTTTTTCTGTTTAATACTCACAACAGTCCAGAAGCAGTGCCCTTCCCAAACCTCTCCTTCTTGGCAGGTCCCTTATAAGTTCTTGTTTCCTAGGGTTCCATTTGGACTCACTTATTCTTATGCTTCATCAACTGGGCATTGATGGATTTAACCTGCTTATACACAGATAACTTATAAATTTCTCTTTTGACACATAACTCTAGATATACTCTTGTGTATATGCTAATGTGTAAAACTGCCTATTAAGTCTCAATTTAATATTTTAAACTATATCAAACTCAGTGGATTTGAAACTGAACTAATTACATCCTAATTGCCTAAGCCTAAAACTTGGGGAAGTCATAATAATGCTAGATGCTATTTACTATGTCTGGGCTTCTATATAAACATTCTCATTTAATCCTCACAACAACCTATTTGTTTTACAGATGCAGCAGGAGAGGTTTAAAAGAGTTAAGAAACTTAACCAGGTAGTAATATAACTGATGGGGTTGGATTTGAACAGGATCTGGATAACTTCAAATTTTATACTCTTATCCATTCTGCTGCACTTCTGCCCCCCTCCTTTCAACATGAACACAGCTCACATAGACACCACTGAGAGGACCCAGTACTACCGACCTATTGAATTGCTGTGAAATATTTTTTGTTTCTTGATTGTTGTTGCCTTCCTCACTTGGATTATTGCAGTAGCCACTTGATAAATCTTCCTGACTCAGTTTCTTCTCCATCCATACTGCTGTCTAAAAATTTCTTCTAAAAGGCAAATTTAATTATGCCATTTCCTTAGCACCTTCAGAATAAAATCTAAAATCCTTGGAATAGCGTTCAAGATTTTCTTGGGCCAGTTCATGTTCATAGTGCATGGTCCTTTTGTTTCAGCAATTATAAGGGACAGATAGTTCCTAGAACTATATGTCACCATTCCTTTTTGTCCTTTGGCATGCCCTTTCTTGCTCTATCATTGCCAAATTACCATTTTTAAGAGTTGTATCAGGTGCTACCTCTTTCACAAAAATTCTGCTCTATGCATTTCCTCTCCCCTTCGGTATCCCTCGTTTGTGATTGCTAGTACCTTAGTCATACCTTGTGTAGGTATGATCTCTTGTAGGTAGGCAGCTTCTGAGATGTCTGCCAATTCGTCCCACTTCCTGGAGTTCATGCCCTTGTTAAATGCCCTCCCTTTTTTTTAAATAATTTATTTTGGATCATTAATCTACAGTTACATGTGCAATATTATGATTATTAAACTACCCGCTTCATCAAGTCCCCCCCACCAACCCCATTACAGTCACTGTCCATCAGCGTAGTGACATGCTATAGAGTCACTACTTGTCCTGTCTGAGTTGTACAGACCTCCCCATGCCCCCCCCCCCACATTACATCTGCTAATCGTAATGCCCCTTTTTCCCTCTTATCCCTCCCTGCACACCCATTTTCCCCAGTCCCTTTCCCTTTGGTAACTATTAGTCCAGCCTTGGGTTCTGTGAGTCTGCTGCTGTTTTGTTCCTTCAGTTTTTTTTCTTCTTATACTCCACATATGAGTGAAATCATTTGATACTTGTCTTTTTCGGCTTGGCTTATTTCACTGAGCATAATACCCTCTAGCTCCATCCATGTTGTTGCAAATGGTAGGATTTGTTTTCTTCTTATGGCTGAATAATATTCCATTGTGTATATGTACCACATCTTCTTTATCCATTCATCTACTGATGGACACTTAGGTTGCTTCCATTTCTTGGCTATTGTAAATAGTGCTGCAATAAACATAGGGGTGCATCTGTCCTTTTCAAATTGGGCTGCTGCATTCTTAGGGTACATTCCTAGGAGTGGAATTCCTGGGTCAAATGGTATTTCTATTTTGAGTTTTTTGAGGAACCTCCATACTGCTTTCCACAATGGTTGAACTAATTTGCAGTCCCACCAGCAGTGTAGGAGGGTTCCCTGTTCTCCACATCTTCGCCAACATTTGTTGTTGTTTGTGTTTTGGATGTTGGCCATCCTCACTGGTGTGAGGTGATATCTCATTGTGGTTTTAATCTGCATTTCTCTGATGATTAGTGTTGTGGAGCATCTTTTCATGTGCCTGTTGGCCATCTGAATTTCTTCTTTGGAGAAGTGTCTATTCATGTCCTCTGCCCATTTCTTAATTGGATTACTTACTTGCTTTCTGTTTGCTGAGGTGCATGAGTTCTTTATATATTTTGGATGATGTCAACCCTTTATCAGATACGTTTTTTATGAATATATTCTCCCATACTGTAGGATGTCTTTTTGTTCTACTGATGGTGTCCTTTGCTGTACAGAAGCTTTTCAGCTTGATATAGTCCCACTTGTTCATTTTTGCTTTTGTTTCCCTTGCCCGGGGAGATATGTTCATGAAGAAGTTGCTCATGTTTATGTCCAAGAGATTTTTGCCTATGTTTTTTTCTAAGAGTTTTATGGTTTCATGACTTACATTCAAGTCTTTGATCCACCTTGAGTTTACCTTTGTGTATGGGGCTAGACAGTAGTCCAGTTTCATTCTCTTACATGTAGCTGTCCAGTTTTTCCAACACCAGCTGCTGAAGAGGCTGTCATCTCCCCATTGTATATCCAAGGCTCCTTTATCAAATATTAATTGACTGTATATGTTTGGGTTAATGTTTGGATTTTCTATTCTGTTCCACTGGTCTGTGGGTCTGTTTTTTTGGCAATACCAAATTGTCTTGATTATTGTGGCTTTGTAGTAGAGCTTGAAGTCAGGGAGCGTAATTCCCCGTTTTATTCCTCCTTCTCAGGATTGCTTTGGCTATTCGGGGTCTTTTGTGGTTCCACATGAATTTTAGAAGTATTTGTTCGAGTTCATTGAAGAAAGCTGTTGGTAGTTTGATAGGGATTGCATTGAATCTGTAGATTGCTTTAGGTAGTATAGCCATTTTGACAATATGTATTCTTCCTAGCCAAGAGCATGGGATTCATTTCCATTTGTTAGTGTCCTCTTTAATTTCTCTCAGGAGTGTCTTGTAGTTTTCAGAGTACAGGTCTTTCACTTCTTTCGTTAGGTTTATTCCTAGGTATTTTATTCTATTTGATGCAATTGTGAATGGAATTGTTTTTCTGATTTCTCTTTCTGTTAGTTCATCATTAGTGTATAGGAAAGCAACAGATTTCTGTGTGTTAATTTTGTATTCTGCAACTTTGCTGAATTCAGATATTAGGTCTAGTAGTTTTGGAGTGGAGTCTTTAGGGTTTTTTATGTACAATATCATGTCATCTGCAAATAGTGACAATTTGACTTCTTCTTTACCAATCTGGATGCCTTGTATGTCTTTGTTTTGTCTGATTGCCGTGGCTAGGACCTCCGGTACTATGTAGAATAACAGTGGAGAGAGTGGGCATCCCTGTCTTGTTCCCGATCTTAGATGAAAAGCTTTCAGCTTCTTGCCATTAAGTATGATGTTAGATGTGGGTTTGTTATATATGACCTTTATGATGTTGAGGTACTTGCTGTCTATACCCATTTTGTTGAGAGTTTTAATCAGGAATGGATGCTGAATTTTGTGAAATGCTTTTTCAGCATCTATAGAGATGATCATGTGGTTTTTGTTCTTCTTTTTGTTGATGTGGTGGATGATGTTGATGGATTTTCGAATGTTGTACCATCCTTGCATCCCTGGGATGAATCCCACTTGATCATGGTGTATGATCCTCTTGGTGCATTTTTGAATTCAGTTTGCTAATATTTTGTTGAGTATTTTTGCATCTACGTTCATCAGGGATGTTGGTCTGTAATTTTCTTTTTTGATGAGGTCTTTGCCCGGTTTTGGTATTAGAGTGATGCTGGCTTCATAGAATGAGTTTGGAAGTATTCCCTCCTCTTCTATTTTTTGGAAAACTTTAAGGAGAATCGGTGTTATTTCTTCTCTATATATCTGGTAGAATTCAGAGGTGAATCCATCAGGTCTGGGGGTTTTGTTCTTGGGTAGTTTTTTGATTACCAATTCGATTTCGTCGCTGGTGATTGGTCTGTTTAGTTTTTCTGTTTCTTGCTTGGTCAGTCTTGGAAGGTTGTATTTTTCTAAGAAGTCGTCCATTTCTTCTATGTTTTCCAGCTTGTTAGCATATAGATTCTCATAATATTCTCTTATAACTCTGTATTTCTGTGGGATCCGTCGTTATTTTTCCTTTCTCATTTCTGATTCTGTTTATGTGTGTAGATTCTCTTTTTCTCTTATTGAATCTGGCTAGGGGTTTATCTATGTTGTTAATTTTTTCAAAGAACCAGCCTTGGTTTCATTGATTTTTTTTTCTATTGTTTTATTCTTCTCAATTTTATTTATTTTTCTCTGATCTTTATTATGTCCCTCCTCCTGGTGACTTTGGGCCTCATTTGTTCTTCTTTTTCCAATTTCAGTAATTGTGTCCTTAGACTATTCATTTGGAAATGTTCTCCCTTCTTTAAATAGGCCTGGATTGCAATAATCTTTCCTCTTAGAACTGCCTTTGCTGCGTTCCACAGAAGTTGTGGCTTTGTGTTGTTGTTGTCATTAGTCTCCATATATTCTTTGATTTCTGTTTTGATTTGGTCGTTAACCCATTGGTTAATTAGGAGAGTGTTGTTAAGTCTCCATGTATTTGTCAGCCTTTTTGATTTCTTTCTAAAATTTATTTCTAGTTTTATACCTTTGTGATCCGAGAAGCTGGTTGGTAGAATTTCAATATTTTTGATTTACTGAGGTTCTTTTTGTAGCCTAGAATGTGGTCTATTCTGGAAAATGTTCCATGTGCACCTGAGAAAAATGTGTATCCTGCTGCTTTTGGGTGCAGAGTTCTGTAGATATCTGTTAGGTCCATCTCTTCTAGTGTGTTGTTCAGTGCCTCTGTGTCTTTACTTATTCTCTGTCTGGTTGATCTGTCCTTTAGAGTGAGTCGTGTGTTGAAGTCTGCTAAAATGAATGCATTGCTGTGTATTTCCTCCTTTAATTCTGTTAGTATTTGTTTCACATATGCTGGCGCTCCTGTGTTGGGTGCATATATATTTATAATGGTTATATCTTCTTGTTGGACTGCCCCCTTTGTCATTATGTAATGTCCTTCTTTATATCTTGCTACTTTCTTCATTTTGAAGTCTGTTTTGTCTGATACAAGTAGTGCAACACCTGCCTTTTTCTCCTTGTTGTTTGCATGAAATATCTTTTTCCATCCCTTCACTTTTAGTCTGGATATGTCTTTGGGTTTAAAGTGAGTCTCCTGAAGGCAGCATATAGATGGGTCTTGTTTTTTTATCCATTCAGTGACTCTATGTCTTTTGACTGGTGCATTCAGTCCATTTACATTTAGGGTGATTATGGATAGGTATGTACGTATTGGCATTGCAGGCTTCAGATTCATGGTTACCAAAGGTTCAAGGTTAACTTCCCTACTATCTAAAAGTCTAACAACTAACTTAATATGGTATTACAAACACAATCTAAGGGTTCTTTGTTTGTTTGTTTGTTTCCTCCTTTTTCTTTCTATTCCATTCTTTATATATTAGGTATCATATTTTGTACTGTTTGTCTATCCCTTGATTGTCTTTGGGAATAGTTAATTTAATTTTGCATTTTCTTAGTAATTAGCTGTTCTATTTTCTTTATTGTGGTTGTATTACCGCTGGTGACAGCTATTAATCTGTAGGAACACTTCTATCTATAGCAGTCCCTCCAAAATACACTGTAGAAATGGTTTGTGGGAGGCAAATTCTCTCAGCTTTTGCTTATCTGGGAAGTGTTTAATCCCTCCTTCAAATTTAAATGATAATGTTGCTGGATAAAGTAATCTTGGGTCAAGGCCCTTCTGCTTCATTGCATTTAAATACATCATGTCACTCCCTTCTGGCCTGTAAGGTTTCTGCTGAGAAGTCTGATGATAGCCTGATGGGTTTTCCTTTGTATGTGCTCCTTTTTCTCTCTCTGGCTGCTTTTAATAGTCTATCCTTATCCTTGATCTTTGCCATTTTAATTACTATATGTCTTGCTGTTGTCCTTCTTGTGTCCTTTGTGTTGGGAGATCTGCGGACCTCCATGGCCTGAGAGACTTTCTCCTTCCCCAGATCTGGGAAGTTTTCAGCAATCACCTCCTCAAAGACGCCTTCTATCCCCTTTTCTCTCTCTTCTTCCTCTGGTACCCCTATAATGCGAATATTGTTCTGTTTGGATTGGTCACACAGTTCTCTCAATATTCTTTCATTCTTAGAGATCCTTTTTTCTCTCTGTGCCTCAGCTTCTTTATATTCCTCTTCTCTAGTTCCTATTTCATTTATTGTCTCCTGCACAGTGTCCAGTCTGCTTTTAATACTGTCCATTGTGTTCTTCAGTGATTGGATCTCTGACCGGAATTCATTCCTGACTTCTTGAATATCTTTTTGTACCTCCATGAGCATGTTAATGATTTTTATTTTGAACTCCCTTTCAGGGAGAGTCATAAGGTCCATATCATTTAAATCTTTCTCAAGAGTTGTGTTCATAATTTTACTCTGGACCAGGTTCCTTTGGCGTTTCATATTTGTGTATGGCGCCCTCTAGTGCCCAGAAGCTCTACTCTCTGGAGCTGCTCAACTCCTGAAGTAATGTGGGGATTGTAGGGGAGTGGTATTGCAGCCTCTGGGGAGGAAAGGGGTGTTTGCTGGTTCCTGGCTGCTATGCTTGTCTCCACTGCCTGAACCAGTGGGCTGAGCACTCAGGTATAAGCCTCTGTGCTTTGCGTTTTTAGTTGCTATAGACAGATCTTCCCTTTGGCTGGCCTATCACCAGGGAAGGATTTCCCCGTTTGCAAGCCCTGTGGGGCTGGCCAGAAGAAGGCGCACAAGTCTGCCTGTCACAGAAGGGGTTCTTGGAGCTGTGTAGGCAGCCAGGGAGTTGGAGCACCTGAAGATCGTGAAAGCTCCCAACCTGCTGGGAAGAGTGCACCCGGACAATTTTGTCTGCCTGTCCTTTCTCCTGAGCAGTAAGCTCGGTGCAATCCTTGCCCCTTTAGTAGCTCTCTCGCTAAGGGCTTGTTAGGAAGTCTCTCAGACTGCCCGCCCTTCTTTTGTCCCCGTGCAGCTGGGTATGGATCCCTGCTTTCACAAGCAGCTGGATTCTTAGTCTCTCCAGGAATTCTGCTTGTCTTAGCTTTCCAACCCCCTAATTACAAGAGTATCATGCAAGCACCATGTAATGTAGGTTTGTGCTCCCAGAGCAGATCTCCAGAGTTAGGTATTCAGCAGTCCCACATCTCCAGTCCCTCCCTGCATCATTCCTGTTTCTCCCACTGGTGAGCTGGGGTGGGGGAAGGGCTTGGATCCCGCAGGACCACAGCTTTAGTACGTTACCCTTTTCTGTGAGGGGTACTCTTGTCTCCAGGTGTATGCAGTTTGTTGCCATCCTCTTTCCCGTTGCTCTTTCAAGAGTAGTTGATGTAGCTTTATTTTCATATTATATGAGGTTTCAGGAGGAAGCCTGTGTGTCACCTCTCACGCCGCCATCTTTAAATGCCCTCCCTTTGAGTATGGGGTGGACCTAGTAACCCAATTCTAACAAAAGAAGACAGCGAAAGTTATGTGATGTCACTTCTGAGATTAGGTTCCCAAAAGATTGTCACTTGTATCTTGCTCTCACTCACTTTCTATCAGTCCCCATTCTTTTTGATAGAAACTTCCTATGGAGAGGCTCAAGAGGCAAGAAACTGATGTCTCTTGCCAACAACAGTCAGCAAGGACCTGAGGTGTGCTGTTAGTCATATGAATGAGCTTCGAAGCAGATCCTTCTCCTTTTGAGCCTTGTTAACTGTAGCTCCAGCTGACACTTGATTGCATCCTTTTCAGAGACACCCAGTTAAATCACACTTGGATTTCTGAGCCACAGAATCTGAGAGATAATAAATGTCCTGTTAAGCCACTATTAGTTTGGTGAGATTTTTTATGTAGCATTAGTTAACTAATACAGAACAAATTTGTGAAACCAGGCAGAAGGTGGAGATTGGAAGAATTTTGTGGATCATGATGAAGGAATTTTCCTTGAATAGACTATAAATTTGGATTTTGAGGAAGCTGCATGTGAGGGCTCAAAAGGAAGTGAAAAACATATTGTTGAAAACTGGGGGAAAGGAGATCCTTGTTATATTAAGGCAGAAAACTTAGCAACACTCTTGCCTTTAATAGTGTGGAAAGTAGGAGATGTGCCTAATGAGCTGTGTAGTCTAGATACAGAGACTTCTAAACAAAGTGTTGAAAGTACTAACAGATTTCTTCTTGCTGCTTGAAGTAAAACGTGAGCAGTGACCTGTGTGTCCTCCTGTTAGCCCTGTGGACATAGCAGTCTTCTAGTATTTATCATACTATATTGTGTGTACTTAATTATCTGTATCACTAAGCTGTGAATTCTGTGAGAGGCCTTCTAAGGTAGTAGTTTAGATCTTGCTCTGGAGTCTAGTTTTACTAGAGATTTATATTCAATATATTAGATATTGGACAGCAGGCAGTGTGGGACTGTAATTCCTGAGAAAACGGAAACAAAGTGAGTGCCATGATTGCCCTCTTCTGTCTGCTAGAAGACATATTTCAGACCTTAGTGCAAGCAGGGGGCATCTTGGTCAGGGTATGATATCTTGTTGAATTGATGAAATAGAGATTGTAGTTCAGAGAAATTGAAGTGGCTGAAAATTGCTGGACAGAGTTTCAGAGAAGAGGGAACTATGTTGAAAAACAGTTCTAGAAATCTGCATAGGGGTTTCCTTTAGCCTTTGCTAAAGGGATGTGCAGAATATGTGTATGTAGAGTGAAACTCCACGAGACGGCACAAGGATTGGCTGGGGAGGTGTAAATTGAGTAATTCCCAGAGCTGGGGAGCTGCTCAAGCAGTGACTGGAGTGGTGAGACCTCTCTGATTACCAGTGATGTTCGGTAGAGACCCCAAAGGGGCTATGCCTTAGTAGGGCTAAACTAGTCTAGAGTAAAGTCAACCCCCAGTTTGTCCTAAAACTTAAAACAAACTTCAGATATAAAGCTGATCCACAAGTTACTTACCCAGTGTTCAGAACAAAGCCCAACAGCCTTTAAAGGAAGATAACAAAATCCTGATACTTAGAAGTGTAACACTGTGTACAGCATCCAATAAAAAATGAGTGGAATCAGGCAGATGTGAACACTGGGAGAAAATTAAGGCAGTGAAAGAACGCTAAGAATAATAAAGATGATAGAATTTGCTGACAGAAATTTTAAAATGGGCATTATAAATATGCTCAGAATACTTAAAAATTTAAAAGGAAAACATGAATGTAATGAGAAGGAAAAAATAAAAAATAACTGGCTATAATTTGTAGAAATGAGAAATAAAATTAAGTGAAATGAAAAATTCACTGATTGGGATTAACAGCATGTAACAGTACTGTGTTTCTTATCTGAGGAAGAAAAGTTCAGTGAACTTGAAGACATAGCAATAGAAACTACCCCAAAATTAAACACAGAGAAAAGAAAGACTAAAAATAAAATTGAGAAGAACTGTTATCTATAGGATAATATGGGTGTAAGTCTACTCCTAAAAGAAGGGAGGAGGGGAAAAAAGATTTAAAGTATTAGTGACTGAAAAATTTCCTAGCTTTATTAAACACAGTAAACCTACTGATCCAAGAGGTTCAATAATACCAAGCAGAATAAACAGAAACACCATTCTAGATACAACATAATCAAATGGCTGAAAACCAGTGATAGAAAAAAAAAGTTTAAAGCAGCTAGAGAAAAATGACATTTTATGTACAAAGGAACAGAAAAAATAATGGCAAATTTTTGCCAGGAATAATACATAACAGAACATCATTGGAATGACATCTTTAAAGTGCTGAACAAAGTAAAACTGTAAACCCAGATAGAATTTTATACCAGCAAAAAATATCCTTTGAAATGAAGTCTATT
Organism: Smutsia gigantea; assembly: GCA_032199065.1. Taxonomy (NCBI): domain Eukaryota; kingdom Metazoa; phylum Chordata; class Mammalia; order Pholidota; family Manidae; genus Smutsia; species Smutsia gigantea. The sequence continues at coordinate 14,990 of JAVSCE010008563.1, read as the reverse complement.
TTTTAATACATACAAAATCTGAGAGAGTTCTTTCCAGCAAGTCTGCACTGTAAGAAATGTTAAAGGCAGTTCTTCAGATGGGAGGAAAACGATATCAGATTGAAACTTGGATATATGCAAAAACCAGGAATAGTAGATGAGTAAGTAAGATAAAATACTTTTTTGGTCATCACTCTATTTCTTTGGAGGATAATTGCTTAAGCTAAATAGCATATGTTGGTATATAATGTATACATGAAATACATGACAATATATCACAAAGGACAGGAGAAAGCAATGGAAATGTATAGTCCTAAGGGTTTTATGTTATATGTAGTGATATAACTTCATTTAAAGGTAAACTGTGATAAGATGCATATTGTAAAACTCTTGGAGAAACCAAGCAAAAAGTAAAATAAGTATAGGTTCAAGTATCAGTAGAGTGTGTAAATTACTAAAAATTCTCAAGCCAAATCTACTTAGGAAAAGAGGGAAAAAGAACAAGGCACAGATATATGGAAAATTGTCAAAGTATTTGGAAATAAAAAAAAAATTCTGAATGATCCATGGTCAAAGAAGAATTCACAAATTAGAAAATATTTTTAACTGAGTGGTAATAAAAACACAGCATAAACTTTTTGAGATACAGCTAAGATATGCTTAGAAGGAAATGTGAAGCTTTGAAAGATGCTTCTAATAGCAAGGAAGAAAAGTACAAAGCAATAATCTTCTAAGCTTATAGCTGAAGAAGTTACAAAAAGAAGAACATATTAAATGCAAAGCAAGTAGAAGAAAGGAAATAAGGACAACAGAACTCAGTAGCTTAGAAAAAATGTTAAATTTAAAGAGAAAATCATCGAAATCAAAAGCTGATTCTTTGAATGGCTAAATAAAAATGATAAATCCTTAGATTGATGAAGGGGAAAAAAGATAGAAGTTATTAATGTCAGGAATGAAAGCGGTATACTACTACAGATCCTATATAAATTGAAAGAATAATAAAGGATCATTGTGGACTTTATGCCAGTAAGTTTAACAACTTAGATGAAATAGACAAATTCCTTAAAAGACACAAACTACCAAATTTGACAGAAGAAATAAAAGTCTGAATATCCCTTTATTCCCATATCTGTTAAAGAAATTGAATTCATAATTTAAAACCTTCTCATAAAACTCCAGGCCAGATGGCTTTGATGGTGAATTTTATCAAACGTCTAAGAAATAAATAATATTGATTTCCCATAAATACTTTCAGAAAATAGAAGCGGTAACATTTCCCAACTCATTTTATGAGGGAGTATTACTCCAATACCAAAGCCACAGAAAGACATTATAAGAAAACCACATGACAGTGTCCTTCATGAATACAAATGCAAAACTCCTTAACAAAATCCAGCAATATAAATATGATGATGTATCATGACTAAGTGGAGTTTATGCCAACTATACATGTTTGGTTTAATAGAAAAAATTAACATACAGTCAATCCTTATTTGCAGATTGCATATTTGAAAATTTGCCAGCTAAAATTTATTTGTACTCCAAAATCAATACTTGTGACACTTTTGCAATCATTAGCATAGATTCAGTGAAAAATCTAAGTCACCCAATGAGCACATTCCTAGCTAAGGTCAAGTAAATCTCTATGCCTTCTTTTGGCTCTCATACTGTAAACAGGTATTCCCTTCGCAGTCTATTTATTGCCCTGTTTTTCTCATTTTTTGCCTTTTGATCTTTTTCTTTAAGATGGCATGCAAGTATAATGCTGAAGTGCTGTCTAGTGCTTCTAAGCTCAAGAAGACTGTTAAGTGCTTTATGGAGAAATGCGTGTGTTAGATAAACTTTCTTCAGGCATGAATATAGTGCTATTGGCCATAATTTCAGTGTTAATGAGTCAATCATATATATTACATGAACAGGTTATATATTGATTGGTTGATGGAAATGTGATCAGAGGCTCAAAGGGGCCAAACCAGTGTTTCTCCTAGGAGCAGTGGGTCAGTATTCACTATTTCAGTGTTCATGGTGACATCATGGCACATAACTCCTGTGAATAATGAAAATCGACTATTTCACCCTATTATCTAAGAGCAAAGAGAAAAACCACATGATTAACTCAGTTTATGCAGAAAACATTTGAAAGAATTCAACATCCATTCATGTTAAAAACTCATAAAACTAGGACTAGAAGAGAACTTTCTAATAAAAGTCATCTTAATTATAATTAATTATATAATAAAAGCCTTATATTTCTTTCCTCATAAGATTAGGAACAAATCAAGTGTCTCAGCTCTCATGACTCCTATTCTGGCCTTAAAATTTTTATGGAAAAATAAATAAAAGTTGATCTTTACTATTAAACATAAAATTTATATGAAAATGCAAAGAACTAAAGTTTGTATTGAAATGTAAGTAGCCAAAACAATACTGAAAAATAATAAAGTTGAAGAGCTTATACATACAGCCTGTGGACAGAGATTGATATCAGTGGAAGAGAATAGAATCCAGAAATAACCCACACATTTCAATAAACCTTCCTAATGTAGTTCAGTGGGGGAAAGTGTGCTATTTTCAATAAATGGTTCTGGAACAAATTGGAGGTGGGGATAAATAACCCTTGATCCTTTCCTCAAATTATACACAAAAAAATGAAATGAATGTGGATCAAAGATTTAAATGTGAAAGTTAAAATTGAAAATACGTAGAAAACACACAGGAGCAAATCTTCTTGAGATCGGCAAAGACTTATAAGACATAAAAACACAAACTGGAATTCAAGATGGCGGGGTGAGAGGTGAGATGGAGAGCTCCTCCCCAAACCACAAACAGTACAAAAATATAGTTAATTAATACAACTAACCTTAAAACAGGAACAAGAAAGAAGGCGGAACCATACTGCAAACAGACCTCATGAACAGAGCACACCTCATGAAACAGGGTAATGTAAGAAAGCCTGGATTTGGCGGGACCCAAGCCCTTCCCCCACCCCAGCTCGCCAGTGGGAGGAAGAGAAACAGAGTGGGGAAGGAGGTGGAATACTAGGACTGCTGAACACCTAGCCCTGGAGATCTGCTTTGTGAGCAGAATCCTATATTGTGCGGTGCTTTGGACGTTGGGGAGCTTGGACAGGCGGAGTGCTTGAGAAACTGACAGAGCAAGGGGATTCACACCCAGCCGCTCTGTGTCAGATGAAAGGCAGGCAGCCTGAGAGGCTTCCTAGCAGTGAAAGGGCTGCTGAAGGGGCGGGGTTTGCACGGAGCTTGCTGTACGGGAGAAGGGAGAGCTGGACAAGGTTGTCTGGATGCACTCTACCCTGCTGGTTAGGAACTTTGGGGAGCTTCAGGTACTCCATCCCCCTGGCTGCCTACTCAGCTCTGAGGCCCCCCACTGTGACATGCGGTCTACCTAGCTTTCCTACTGCACCTGCTAGCAAACCCACAGTCACTGTGCAGGTGTCAGGCCAGCCAGAAGGAGGCCCCGCCTACAACTACAGATGCAAAGCACAGAGGTTTACATGTGTGTTCTTGGCCCACTGGCTCTGACACTGGAGACAGGCACCGCAGACACGAATCAGGAAACAGGTCTTTCCTCCCCCCAGGCAGCAGCTCTGCTCCCCTACGACCCCCAACCTCACTCTAGGGGCTGAGCAGCTCCAGAGACTGGAGGTCCTGTGCAGTAGTGGGCACCACACAGAAATATGAAACATCAAAAGAACATGATTCAGACCAAAATCTCACAAACCCCAGAAAGAAGGCCAAATGAAACTGAACTCACCAATCTTCCTGAAAGTTCAAAATAAAAATTATAAACATGCTTATGGAGGTACAGAAAAATGTTCAAGAACTCAGGAATGAATTTAAGTTGGAGATTCAATCATTAAGAAATTCCACATCTGAAATGCAACATACAATGGAGGAATTTAAAAGCAGATTAGATGAAGTAGAAGAGATGGTAAATGGAATAGAAATTAGAGAAGAAGAATACAAAGAAGCTGACACACAGAAAGAAAAAAGGATCTCTAAGAGTGAAAGAATATTGGGAGAACTGTGTGACCAATCCAAATGGAACAATATTCGCATTATAGGGGTACCAGAAGAAGAAGAGAGGGAAAAAGGGACAGGAAGTGTCATTGAGGAGGTCATTGCTGAAAACATCCCCAATCTGGGGAAGGAGATAATTTCTCAAGCCATGGAGACTCATAGATATCCCAACACAAGGGACCCAAGGAAGACAACATCAAGACATATAATAATTAGAATGGCAAAGATCAAGGATACAGACTTTTAAAAGCAGCTAGAGAGAGAATAAAGATCACATACAAAGAAAAACCCATCAGGCTATCATCAGACTTCTCAACAGAAACCTCACAGGCCAGAAGGGAGTGGCACGATATATTTAATACAATGAAGCAGAAGGGCCTTGAACCAAGAATAGTTTACCCAGCAAGGTAATCATTTAAATTTGAAGGAGGGATTAAACAATTTACAGATAAGCAAAAGCTGAGAGAATTTATCTACCACAGACCACGTCTACAGTGCATTTTGGAGGGACTCCTATTAGATGGAAGTATTCCTAAGGCTAAATAGATGTCACTCAAGGGCTAGACAAAGAGTACAGAATATGATTCATAACATACAAAGAATGGAGGACAAAGAAGAATGAGAAAAAAAAACCTTTAGTTTGTGCTTGTAATAGTGTATGAAATAAGTTAAATTAGACTGTAGGTAGTAAGGGAATTGCCCTTGAACTTTTGGTAACCACGAATCTAAATGCTGCAATGGCAACAAGTACATACCTATCGATAATTACCCTATATGTAAATGATCTGAATGCACCAATCAAAGGACATGGAGTTACTGAATAGATAAAAAAACAAGACCCATCTATATGCTGCCTACAATAGACTCACTTCAAACCCAAAGACATACAAAGACTGAAAGTAAAGGGATGGAAAAAGATATTTCATGCAGCTAATAGGGAGAAAAAAGCAGGAGTTGCAGTGCTTGTATCAGACAAAATAGACTTCAAAACAAAGAAAGTCACAAGAGACAAAGAAGGACATTACATAATGATAAAGGGGTCAGTCCAAGAAGAGGATATAACTATTATAAATATCTATGCACCCAACACAGAATCACCTACATATGTGAAACAAATACTAACAAAATTAAAGAGGGAAATAGAATGCAATGCATTCATTTTAGGAGACTTCAACACACCACTCACTCCAAAGGACAGAACAACCAGACAGAAAATAAGTAAAGAGACAGAGGCACTGAACAACATATTAGAACAGATGGACCTAATGGACATCTACAGAACACTCCATGCAAAAGCAACAGCATACACATTCTTCACAAGTGCACATGGAGCATTTGCAGGAATAGATCATATATTAGGCCACAAAAAGAACCTCAGTAAATTCAAAAAGATTGAAATTGTACAAACAAGCTTCTCACATCACAAAGGTATGAAACTAGAAATAAATTACACAAAGAAAATGAAAAAGCCCACAAACACATGTAGGCTTAATAACATGATCCTAAATAATCAATGGATCAATGACCAAATAAAAACAGAGATCAAGCAATATATGGAGACAAATGACAACAATAATTCAACACCACAAAATCTGTGGGATGCAGCGAAGGCTGTGCTAAGAGGGAAAATATATTGCAATACAGGCCTACCTCAGGAAAGAATAACAATCCCAAATGAACAGTCTAAACTCACAGTTAATGAAACTAGAAAAGGAAGAACAAATGAGGCCCAAAGTCAGTAGAAGGAGGGACATAATAAACATTAAAGCATAAATAAATAAAATTGAGAAGAATAAAACAATAGAAAGAGTCAATGAAAGCAGTAGCTGGTTCTTTGAGAAAATAAACAAAATAGATAAACCCCTAGCTGGACTTAACAAGAAAAAACGACAGTCTACACACATAAACAGAATCAGAAATGAGAAACGAAAAATCACTACGGACACCACAGAAATACAAAGAATTATGAGAGAATACTATGAAAAATTATATGGTAACAAACTGGAAAACCTACAAGAAATGGACAACTTTCTAGAAAAATACAACCTTTGAAGGCAGACCCAGGAAGAAACAGAAAATCTGAATAGACCAATTACCAGCAAAGAAATTGAATTGGTAATGAAAAAACAACCTGAGAAGAAAACCCCTGAACCAGATGGTTTCACTGCTGAATTTTATCAAACACTTAGTGAAGACCTAATACCCATCCTCATTAAAGTTTTCCAAAAAGTAGAAGAGGAGGGCATACTCCCAAACTCATTCTAGGAGGCTAACATCACTGTAATACCAAAACCAGGCAAAGACACCACAAAAAAAGAAAATTACAGACCAATATCCCTGATGAACATAGATGCAAAAATACTCAACAAAATATTAGCAAACCAAATTCAAAACGATCATCCATCATGATCAAGTGGGATTCATCCCAGGAATGGAAGAATGGTACAACATTCGAAAATCCATCAACATCATCCACCACATCAACAAAAAGAAGGACAAAAACCACATGATTATCTCCATAGATGCTGAAAAAGCATTTGACAAAATTCAACATTCATTCATGATAAAAACTCAACAAAATGGGTATAGAGGGCAAGTACCTCAACATAATAAAGGCCATATATGACAAACCCACAGCTATCATTATACTTATCAGTGAGAAGCTGAAAGCTTTTCCTTTAAGATCAGGAAGAAGATAAGGATGCCCACTCTCCCCACATTTATTCAACATAGTTCTGGAGGTCCTAGCCACGGCAATCAGCGAATACAAAGAAATAAAAGGCATCCAGATTTTCAAGGAAGAACTCAATCTGTCCCTGTTTGCAGATGACATGATATTGTACATAAAAAACCCTAAAGAATCCATTCCAAAACTATTAGATCTAATATCTGAATTCAGCAAAGTTATGGGATACAAAATTAATACACAGATAGATATCTGTAGCATTCCTGTACACTAACAATGAACTAGCAGCAAGAGAAATCAGGAAAACAATTCCATTCACAATCCCATCAAAAGGAATAAAATACCTAGGAATAAACCTCACCAAGGAAGTGAAAGACCTATACCCTGAAAACTACAAGACACTCTTAAGAGAAATTAAAGAGGACACTAATAAATGGAAATTCATCTTGGTTAGGAAGAATTGATATTGTCAAAATGGCCATCCTGCCTAAAGCAATCTGCAGATTCAATACAATCACTAACAAAATACCTACAGCATTCTTCAATGTAGTTGGGCAAATAGTTCTAAAATTCATATGGAACCACAAAAGACCCCGAATAGTCAAAGCAATCCTGAGAAGGAAGAATAAAGCAGGGGGAATTATGCTCCCTGACTTCAAGCTCTACTACAAAGCTACACTACTTAAGACAATTTGGTACTGGCACAAGAACAGACTCATAGACCAGTGGAACAGAATAGAGAGCCCAGATATAAACGCAAGCATATATGGTCAATTAATATATGATAAAGGAGCCATGGATATACAATATGGAAATGACAGCCTCTTCAACAGCTGGTGTTGGCACAACTGGACAGCTACATGTAAGGGAATGAAACTGGATTACTGACTAACCCCATAGACAAAAGTAAACTCAAAATGGATCAAAGATCTGAATGTAAGTCATGAAACCATAAAACTCTTAGAAAAAAATATAGGCAAAAATCTCTTGGACATAAACATGAGCAGCTTCTTCATGAACATATCTCCCCGGGTAAGGGAAACAAAAGCAAAAATGAACAAGTGGGACTATATCAAACTAAAAAGCTTCTGTATAGCAAAGGATACCATCAGTAGATCAAAAAGACATCCTACAGTATGGGAGAATATATTCATAAATGACATATCCAATAAGGGGTTGACATCCAAATTATATAAAAAGTTCACACACCTCAACAAACAAAAAGCAAATAAGCCAATTAAACAATGGTCAGAGGAGCTGAACAGACACTTCTCCAAAGAAGAAATTCAGATGGCCAACAGGCACATGAAAAGATGCTCCACATCACTAGTCATCAGAGAAATGCAGATTAAAACCACAATGAGATATCACCTCACACCAGTTCGGATGGCCGCCATCCAAAAGACAAACAACAACAAGTGTTGGTGAGGATGTGGAGAAAGGGAAACCGTCCTACAGTGCTAGTGGGAATGTAAATTAGTACAACCATTGTGGAAAGCAGTATGGAGGTTCCTCAAAAAACTCAAAATAGAAATACCATTTGACCCAGGAATCCCACTCCTAGGAAATTACCCTAAGAATGCAGCTGCCCAATTGGAGAAGAGATATACACCCCATGTTTATCACAGCACTGTTTACAATAGCCAAGAAATGGAAGCAACCTAAGTGTCCATCAGTAGATGAATGGATAAAGAAGGTGTGGTACATATACACAATGGAATATTATTCAGCCATAAGAAGAAAACAAATCCTACCATTTGCAACAACATGGATGGAGCTAGAGGGTATTATGCTCAGTGAAATAAGCCAGGCAGAGAAAGGGAAGTATCAAATGATTTCAGTCATCTCTAGAGTATAAGAACCAAGAGAAAACTGAAGGAACAAAACAGCAGCAGACTCACAGAACCCAAGAATGTACTATCAGTTACCAAAAGGAAAGGGACTGTGGAGGATGTGTGGGACGGGAGGGATAAGGGGGGAAAAGGGGCTATTACAATTAGCACACATAGTGTAGTGTGGGTGGGGTAGGGGTTTACGGGAAAGGCAGTATATAACATGGAGAAGACAAGTAGTGATTTTATAACATCTTACTATGCTGATGGACCATGAGTGCAATGGGGTTTGTGGTGGGGACTTGGTAATGGGGGGGGGGGAGTCTAGTAACCATAATGTTGCTCATGTAATTGTATATTAATAGTAGCAAAATAAAAAACAAAACAAAACAAAACAAAAACACAAACTGTTAGCAAAAGTGGTTGACAACTTATGTTGAAATTAACAATTGTTTAAAAAAAATCATTAAGAGAAAAGACATACATGAGATTAGACAAAAATGTTCATATAACATATACTTGACAAATTACTTGCATCCAGAATATGTAAATCCAATTTAATAAGACAAACCACCCAATTAAAAAATAGGCAAGGGATTTAATCATACACCTGGCTAAAGCAGATATATGAATGGTCAAAAAGCCGTTAAAAGTGCTCAACCTCATTTGTCATTGGGGAAAGGCAAACTTAGCCACAGCTATATACCATTATACATTATAGAATGACTGAAGAAAAGCTGATAATGCTAAATGTTGACAAAGGTGTAGAATAACTGGAACTCTTATGTACTGTTGGTGGAAATGTAAACTGGTACAACCAGTTTGGACGAAATTTTGGCAGTGTCTTACAAAGTAAGACCTATACTGTCCTTTGGCGCAGGATTTCCACTCTTTCCCCAAAAAGAAATGAAGACATATTCACAAAAAGACTTATGCAAGAGTGTTAATATATGCTTTATTCTTAACAGTGACATGCTGGAAACAACCCAAATGTCCCTCAACAGTATATTAGATTAGCAAACTGTAGTATAGTAGTCTGGCTTCTCCAGGGAAACAGAGTAATAGGATATATGTAAAATTTTGTTCATTGCTGCTGTATGCAGTTGATTTTTACATGTTGACTTTGTAGTCATTAACCTTGTCAAATTCCCTTAGTAGCTCTAGTGGTTTATCATGGTGTCTGAGATTAATGAGAGCTTTATTTGTTCTTTTCCAGTCCTAATACTTTTTTTGTTTTTTTTTAGAAATTATTTTTTTATTCAATATTATGTTGGTTTCAAGAATATAAAATAGTGATTCAATGGTTGTATATATTATTAAATCCTCACCCCAACTAGTATAGTTACTGTCTCTCAACATAAAAAGATGTTACAAAACTATTGATTATATTCTCTATGCTGTACTTTCATTCCCATGACTAATTTATATTGTGATTGAGATTTTGTGCCTCTTTATCCCCTTCACCTATTTCACCCATCCACCTTAACCTTTCCTCCTTGTTAACCACCAGTCACTTCTCAGTGTCTGTGAGTCTACTGCTGTTTTATTCCTTCTGTTTTGTTTTGTTTGTAGGGTCCACATATAAGTGAAATCATATGGTATTTCTCCTTCTCTACCTGGCTTATTTCACTTAGGAGAATACCCTCTAGGTCCATCCATGTTTCCTCAAATGGCAGGATTTCTTTGTTTTTTATAATTTCTTTCTTCTCTATTTCTTCATGGGTCAGTCTTGGAAAGTTGTATTTTTCTAGGAATTTGTCCATTTCTTCTAGGTTGTCTGATTTATTAGCATGTAATTTTTCATAGAATTTTCTAATAATTCTTTGTATTTCTGTGGTGTGTGTTGTGACTATTCCTTTTTCATTTCTGATTTTGTTTGTTTGTGTCCTCTGTGTTTTTCTTGGTAAGTCTGGCTAGGGGTTTGTCTATTTTGTTTATTTGCTCAAAGAACCAGCTCTTGGTTTCATTGATTTTTTTTTTTGTTTTAATCTTCTCTATTTTATATATTTGTGCACTGACCTTTATTTAAGACCCCTCCTTCTACTAACTTTGGGTTTTATTTGTTCTTTTTCCAGTTTCTTTAGTTGTGAGTATAGACTGTTTATTTGGGATTGTTCTTGTTTCTTGAGATAGGCCTATATTGGTATGTACTTCCCTCTTAGAACCACGTTAGTGGCATCCCACATATTTTGAATTGTTGTATTTTCACCCTGTCTTTTGATTGGAGCATTTAGGCCATTTACATTTAAAGTAGTTATCAATATGTATGTACTTATTACCATTTTGTTAAATGTTTCTTTCTTGTTTTTTTCCTTCTCTGATCCCTTCATCCTCTTTCTTTCTTCTCTATTTTATGCCTTTATTTACTGTTCTAGTTGGTGTCCCTTCTGTCTTTTTTTTTTTTTTGGTTATTTATTATAAGTTTTTAGTTTGCGGTTACTATGGTGTTCTTATATGGCATCCTTTGAATATAACAATCTATATTAAGTGGATGGTCACTTACGTTCAAATGCATTCTAACAGCACTGTGATTATTACTCCCCTCTTCCACATTTTACTTATATAATATATTCTTTTGTACCTTTTTATCAAGTGAGTCCCTTAACTAATTTTTAGATATAATTACTTCTGTCTTTTTGTCTTTCATACTCGCTTTCAAGTAGTTGATATACTATCTCTGGTATGTTTACTTTACCAGTGTAAATTTTTCCTTTCTTAAATTTCTTGCTTCTAGTTAAGGTCTTTTCCTGTTACAAGAAAGTCTGGTTTAGTAGTGGTGAGCTCTTGTTTATCTATGAAGTTTTTTTTCTTTCCTTCAATTCTGAATGATAACCTTGTTGGGTAGAGTATTCTTAGTTGGAGGTTTTTTTTCCATTCAGCACTTTGAATATGTCATGCCATTCCCTTCTGGCCTGTAGAGTTTCTATAGAAAAATCGGCTGATAATGTTAAGGAGTTTCCCTTACATATAATTTGTTGTTTTTAAGATTGCTTCTTTTAAGATTCTCTCTTTGTCTTTGATCTCTGACATTTTGATTACAATGTGTCTTGGTTTGGATCTCCCTGATTTCATCTTGTTTCGGACCTCTCTGTGCCTCCTGGATCTGATAAACTCTTGCCTTCCCCAGGTTAGGGAAGTTTTTAGCTGTTATCTCTTCAAATAAGTTTTCTACTCCTTTCTCTCTCCTCTCTTTCTATAATGTGGATGTTAGGACATTTTATGTTCCAGAGCTCTCTTACCCTATTCTCAATTCTTTTTTTGTGTGTGTTGTTCAGCTTGAGTGCTTTCCATTACTATATCTTTCAAGTTACTGCTGTGTTCTCCCGCAGCCTCTAGACTGCTGTTTCATTTAGTTTTCTTCTGTTTTTTTTTCTTTCCTTCTTTTTGTTCTGTCTTTTGGAGTGTATTCTTCTGTCTACTAATTTTGTATGACTTTCTGTTCTTGGTTCTAGCAATTAGTTGAAAGAGCTCGCTCTCCTGCTTTTGAAGGATTGGCCTTGTATAGGAGAATTCTGTATGTAGACAACATGTGTCTCGTGTTTTGGCAGACTGGAGGCCAAGTGTGAAATGGGGTTTTCCTGGTAATGGGGCTCGTTGGGGGCACATTGGAGGAGCTTCTGGGTGAATACCTGTGTGTTCTGCACTGGTAGGGGAAGATTGGTAAGCCTGAAGTGTGTTGGGGTACACCGCAGGTAAGTGTTGTATTGGTGACAGCTGAGTCCCCTGTGGTGTGGAGCCAGGTTCCTACATGTTCCCCCTTGGTCCCCTTGTGCTCTGGGCTGCTCCTGGGAATTCCCCTGTGGGTGCTTGCTGTGTCCCACTTGTGATTGGAGGTCAGGCCTGGCACTCGGGTTCCCCACTGTGCTCTGGGGAGTTGCCTTAGTGGCACCAGCCCACAGATTCATGCAACCCCCACCCCCTCCCCCCTGTGAACTGGGGAACTTTTTGGTCCTGCTGGTGGGGGCTGGGCAGGTGAATAAGAGCAGGCAACAAGGCAGGACTGCTGGGTCACCCCGAGATCCTGCTCTCAGTTGCACTCAGATGTGGGGACAGAGTGTAAAACAGTGGTGCTAGCTGGCTCTTCCTATCCTGTTTTGTCTCCATTAATTTCCTTGCCAAGTGGTAGATATTTACTTCTGAATCGGGTTCTTTTACTTATGGTGTAGTTGTACTTTAAACCACAAGGCTTGCCCCTCAGGGCAGAGAGTCCATGCCTTGCTCTATCAGGGATATCCCTTCCCCTCCCCTCTGCCATATGTATACTTTGATAAGAATTTAATACTATTTAAGATAAAACTAACTAAATTTAATTTTACTTGGACTTAATAAAAGGAAGCTAAGTGAAAGTGAAGGAACCTCTTTCATTTAAATGTTTCTTCATCAAAAGAAAAGATTTTTGTAAGATTAAGAAAAGAGATTAGGGGTAATATTTTTAAATACTGGTGTATTGTGTAAAAGAAATATAAATTGCCAATAAAACATGAATGTTTTAGAACTCAGCAATAATTGAAATGCAAATAAAATGGTATTTTTCATCTTTTATGTGTTGGCAGAAATTGATAAAATACATTTCAGACTGGGTAAATGAGTGATGGCCAAATCCTTTCTCGCGGAAGTCCTTAAAATTTTAATCTGTGTGTATAGTTGGATATACAATTTGATGTCTTAAAATTTTTTCACAAAGATAAATAAGCATAAAAAGATCTATATCTGCCTCTGAAAATGCACATCAATATGAGATTAAGTTACCGTGTATCTATTCAATAGAGTCTTAGAAAGCTATAGAAAAATGGTTATGTATTGTAGATTTATATTTATTTTAGTGGAAATAGTCCTTGACATGCCATTTTTATTTCTCAACTATAAGTAATAGCATGCCTAATAGGAGCTCATTTATATACAATTGTATGTGTGTGTAAGCATAGACAATTTGTGGAAATAGTCATTAAAATGGTTATCTGACTGGTGGCTAATTGAGATTTTTTTTTTTGTACTGTTAGGTTTCTTTATATTGAATTATTTTTTATACTTGAAAAAGGAAAGGGATTTTTTCCATTCTGAACAAATGGGTATGTCTGGTTTATCCTTTCTGCTTGTTAAATGTTGTGGATAACAGAAAATACAGCCTATATGCCAGTATCTGATCAAGTTCTGCAAATACCTAAATCTAACAAGGTATGTGGTAATGCAATACCTACGGGCCATGGTTTGGGAAGCTCTGTGACTGCCACTGATGTTACCCAAGAACCAGTTGAACTGGTACAGATAGTTAGGGAGTTCTGAAGTCCAGAGCCCAAGGCACTGACTGAAAATTTTAATGCCACACCCTGCTATTAACTTCTTCAAAGACCTGTTTTTTAAAGAACAAAGTCAAGTTTGAGCCTTTGTTTTGTTGCTTTGATTTACTCTGTTTTTATCAACTTTATTGAGATATAATTGACAAAATTGTAAGATTATCCAAAGTATACATTGTGATGATTAGATAATATGTATACATTGTGAAAGGTTTCCTCCCATCTAGTTAATTAACACATTTATCACCTCCCATATTTATCTTTTTTCTTTTCTTTTTTTGATGTGAACATTTAACTTAGCAAATCCCAATTATACAATACACTGTTATCAAAGATAGTCACCATGTTATACATTAAGTCCTCAGACCTTCTTTATTCATTTTATAGCTGAAAGTTTTTATCCTTTCATCAGCCTCTCCCTATTTCCCCATTCTCTTGACAACCACTTTCTATTGTTTCTATGAGTTTGACTTTTTTTTAGATTTCACATGTAAGTGATGCCATGCAGTATTTGTCTTTGTTCATTTACTTTGGACTAACAAGAGTGTCTGAATTTATTGCTTGTTGATAGACAATAGTAACATTAGGAGTCATTCTGTTCTCTGCCTATATGCCAGGTACTGTCTTAATCATTGGGATGTGTGTAGGTAATATTCATTCCCTCTAAAATCCCACCAGCTTGCGGAGCCCTGGATTCTTCAAGGGACCATTTCAGTGATATATGTTGTGCCAGCACAGAGGAGAACTTTTGACCTAGACGTTGATGTGTTTCTGGGTTTGGATGTCTGTTCAAGTAAGATTTTCCAGAGGAAACAACTGAAGTTTGAATTTCAGTTCAGATGTCTGAAAAGTTCAGAAGTTTGAAAAGTTAAACATGAATTAACCAAACCAAAGAAAGGGGTATGAGGGTAATCTAGGTAGAGACAAAGGCCTGGAGGTATGCAAGGATGTGGCACATGTTAGAAACTGCAAACATGATAGGGATTGAGGTGTTGCAGGCAAGAAAGTGAAGCCGGTGAGGCCAGATCATGAAGGGTCTTGTCAGCTGTCTAAAAATCTCTTTCTCTGGACTTCCTTATAAACAGAGCCTTTGTTCGTAGGCTGGGAATCTTTGAGTCATTTTTGACTCTTGAGGCTTCCTCCTCTGTTAAACTCTCGT
>JAVSCE010008562.1:0-15532 GCA_032199065.1 Smutsia gigantea | reverse complement strand
TATTGAAGATGTTGTCAATTCTCCTTTGTATATTCTACCTCCTTTGTCATATATTAATTGACCATCTCTGCATGGCCTTATTTCTAGGCTCTCTATTGTATTCCATTGATCTATGAGTCTGTTATGACAACACCATACTATTTTAATCACTGTAACTTTGTAGTAGAGCTTGAAATCAGGGAGTATGATACCCCAGCTTTTTTCTTTTTTCTCAAGATAGCTTTGGTTACTCAAGGTCTTTTGTGGTTCAATATAATTTTAGGATTCTTTACTCTTATTCATTGAAAAATTCCATTCATATTTTGATAGGGATTACATTGAATCTGTAAATCACTTTGGGTAAGATGGCCATTTGGACAATATTAATTCTTCTTATCCAAGATCGTGGGATATATTCCCATTAATTTGTGTCTTCTTAAATTTCCTTCATCAGTCTTGTACAGTTTTCAAAGTACGTCTTTCACCTATTTGGTTAGGTTTACTCCTAGATATTTATTCTTTTTGATGTAATTGTAAATGGAATTCTTTTCTTGATTTTTATTTCTCCTAGTTCACTGTTTTTATACAGGAATGCAACACATTTTTGTGTATTGGTTTTATGTCCATCAACTTCATGGAATCCATTTATTAGTTGTAAATAGATTTTTGCTAGAGTCTTTACAGTTTTTATATAACATCCTGACATCTGGAAATAGTGAGTTTTACTTCTTCCTTAACAATTTTGATGTATTTTATCTGTTTTTCTTGTCTGATAGCCATGGCTAGGACTTCCAGTACTATGTAGAATAACAGTAGTGAAAGTAAGCATCCTTCTTTTGTTCCTGATCTTACATGAAAAGCTTTCAGCTTTTTGCCATTGAATATAATGTTATCGTTGACTTTGTTGTATATGGCCTTTATTGTGCTGAAGTATATTCCCTTTATACTCATTTTGGAGAGAATTTTTTCATCATGAGTGGATGCTGAATTTTGTCAAATGCTTTTTCAGCAACTATTGAGATGATCATAAAGTTTTTATCCTTCCTTTTGTTAATGTGGTGCATCATAGTGATTGATTTATGAATACTGTACAATTCTTGCATCCCTAAAATAAATCCCACTTGGTCATGGTGAATGATCCTTTTAATGTATTTTGAATTCGCTTTTCTAATATTTTGTTGAGAATTTTTGTATCCATGTTCATCAAGGGCATTGGGCTGTAATTTTCTTTATTCGTAGTGTCTTTGCCTGGTTTTGGTTTTACAGTAATGTTGGCCTCATGGAAGGAGGTTGGATACTTTCTCTCCTCTTCTATTTATTTGAGTACTTTAGATGGGTATTATCTCTTCTTAAATGTTGGGTAGAATTCACTTGTGAAGCCAATCTGGTCCTGGAATTTTAGGTCCAGGATTTTCTTTTGGAATACCAGTTCAATTTCATTACTAGTAATTGGAGTGCTCAGACTTTTTCTTTCTTCTTGCATCAGTCATTCCAGATTGTACATTTCTTGGAATTTGTCCATTTCTTCGAGGTGGTCCAATTTTATTCACATATAATTTTTCATAGAATTCTTATATTTATTTGAATTTCGTTGTGTCAGTTGTAACTTCTCCTTTCCTGTCTCTGATTTTGTTTTGTCTCTCTTTTGTACTGTCTCTCTTTTTCCTGATTTGGTTAAAAGTTTTGCTATTTTGCTTATCTTCTTGAAGAACCAGATATTGGTTTCATTGATCATCTTGTATTGCTTTTCTTTATTTTCAAGCTTGTTTTTTTCGTATTTTTTATTCAAGAGCACTTGTACAATATTGTATTTTATATATGTTATATATTTTCTATAATAATATATATTAGAATACAACATAGTGATTTGACACTTATGTACATTACCAAATGTTCACCAAGCTAGTGTCATTACTATCTATCAATATAGAATGATGTTATGGAACTACTGACAATATTCTCTATGCTGTACTTTCATCCTTATGACTAATTGATATTATGATTGAGAGTTTGCGACTATTTACTCATTCACCAGTTTCACCCAACCATGCCATTTCCTCCACCACAGTAAACAACAGCCACTTCTCAGTGTCTATGAGTCTAATTCTGTTTTATTTGTTTGCTTTTTTCATTTTTTTAATATAATTAATTTTATTATCATTAATCTACAATTACATGTGCAATACTACGGTTATTAAACTACCCCTTCATCAGGTCCCCCCCACCAACCCCATTACAGTCAATGTCCATCACTGCTACAGAATCACTACTTGTCTTCTCTGAGTTGTACTGCTCTCCCCGTGCCCCCCCAACATTACATCTGCTAATCGTAATGCCCCTTTTTCTCTCTTTTCCCTCCCTTCCTGCCCATCTTCCCCAGTCCCCTTCGCTTTGGTAACTATTATTCCGTTCTTGGGTTCTGTGAGTCTGCTGCTGTTTTGTTCCTTCAGTATTTTTTCTTTGTTCTTATACTCCACATATGAGTGAAATCATTTGATACTTGTCTTTTTCGGCTTGGCATATTTCACTGAGCATAATACCCTCTAGCTAAATCCATGTTGTTGCAAATGGTAGGATTTGTTTTCTTCTTATGGCTGAATAATATTCCATTGTGTATATGTACCACATCTTCTTTATCCATTCATCTACTAATGGACACTTAGGTTGCTTCCATTTCTTGGCTATTGTAAATTGTGCTGCGATAAAAATAGGGGTGCATCTGTCCTTTTCAAATTGGGCTGCTGCATTCTTAAGGTAAATTCCTAGGAGTGGAATTCCTGGGTCAAATGGTATTTCTATTTTGAGTTTTTTGAGGAACCTCCACACTGCTTTCCACAATGGTTGAACTAATTTGCACTCCCACCAGCAGTGTAGGAGGGTACCCTTTTCTCCACATCCTCGCCAACATGTGTTGTTGTTTGTGTTTTGGATGTTGGCCATCCTCACTGGTGTGAGGTGATATCTCATTGTGGTTTTAATTTGCATTTCTCTGATGAATAGCGATGTGGAGCATCTTTTCATGTGCCTGTTGGCCATCTGAATTTCTTCTTTAGAGAAGTGTCTATTCAAGTCCTCTGCCCATTTCTTAACTGGATTATTTGCTTTCTGTTTGTTAAGGTGCATGAGTTTTTATACATTTTGGATGTCAACCCTTTATCAGATACTTTTTTTATGAATATATTCTCCAATACTGTAGGATGACTTTTTGTTCTACTGATGGTGTCCTTTGCTGTACAGAAGCTTTTCAGCTTGATACAGTCCCACTTGTACATTTTTGCTTTTGTTTCCCTTGCCCAGGGAGATATGTTCATGAAGAAGTTGCTCATGTTTATGTCCAAGAGATTTTTGCCTATGTTTTTTTCTAAGAGATTTATGGTTTCATGACTTACATTCAGGTCTTTGATCCACCTTGAGTTTACCTTTGTGTATGGGGCTGGACAGTAGTCCAGTTTCATTCTCTTACATGTAGCTATCCAGTTTTTCCAACACCAGCTGCTGAAGAGGCTGTCATGTCCCCATTGTATATCCAAGGCACTTTTATCAAATATTAATTGACTGTATATGTTTAGGTCAATGTTTGGATTTTCTATTCTGTTCCACTGGTCTGTGGGTCTGTTTTTGTGCCAATACCAAATTGTCTCGATTACTATGGCTTTGTAGTAGACCTTGAAGGCAGGGGGTGTAATTCCCCCTGTTTTATTCCTCCTTCTCAGGATTGATTTGGCGATTCGGGGTCTTTTGTGGTTCCATATGAATTTTAGAATTATTTGTTCCAGTTCATTGAAGAAAGTTGTTGGTAGTTTCATACGGATTGCATTGAATCTGTAGATTGCTTTAGGTGGTACAGCCATTTTGACAATAATTAGTCTTCCCAGCGAAGAGCATGGGATGCATTTCCAATTGTTAGTGTCCTTTTTAATTTCTCTTAGGAGTCTCTTGTAGTTTTCAGAGTACAGGTCTTTCACTTCCTTCGTTAGGTTTATTCCTAGGTATTTTATTCTTTTTGATTCAATTGTGAATGGAATTGTTTTTCTGATTTCTCTTTCTGTTAGTTCATCATTAGTGTATAGGAAAGCAACAGATTTCTGTGTGTTACTTTTGTAACCTGCAACTTTGCTGAATTCAGATATTAGTTCTAGTAGTTTTGGAATGGAGTCTTTAGGGTATTTTATGTACAGTATCATGTCAACTGCAAATAGTGACAATTTGACTTCTTCTTTACCAGTCTGGATGCCTTGTATGTCTTTGTTTTGTCTGATTGCTGTGGCTATGACCTCCAGTACTATGTTGAATAACAGTGGAGAGAGTGGGCATCCTTGCCTTGTTCCCGATCTTAGATGAAAAGCTTTCAGCATCTCGCCATTAAGTATGATGTTAGCTGTGGGTTTGTGACATATAGCCTTTATGATTTTGAGGTACTTGCCATCTATACGCATTTAGTTGAGAGTTTTAATCAGGAATGGATGCTGAATTTTGTCAAATGCTTTTTCAGCATCTATGGAGATGATCATGTGGTTTTTGTTCTTCTTTTTGTTGATGTGGTCGATGATGTTGATGGATTTTCGAATGTTGTACCATCCTTGCATCCCTGGGATGAATCCCACTTGATCATGGTGTATGATCCTCTTGATGTATTTTTGAATTCGGTTTGCTAATATTTTGTTGAGTATTTTTGCATCTACGTTCATCAGGGATATTGGTCTGTAATTTTCTTTTTTGGTGAGGTCTTTGCCCTGTTTTGGTATTAGAGTGATGCTGGCTTCATAGAATGAGCTTGGAACTACTCCCTCCTCTTCTGTTTTTTGGAAAACTTTAAGGAGAATGGGTGTTATTTCTTCTCTATATGTCTGGTAGAATTCAGAGGTGAATCCATCAGGCCCGAGGGTTTGGTTCTTGGGTAGTTTTTTGATTACCAATTCGATTTCGTTGCTGGTGATTGGTCTGTTTAGTTTTTCTGTTTCTTGTTGGTGAGTCTTGGAAGGTTGTATTTTTCTAAGAAGTTGTCCATTTCTTCTATGTTTTCCTGCTTGTTAGCATATGGATTCTCATAATATTCTCTTATGATTCTTTGTATTTTTGTGGGGTCTGTCGTGATTTTTCCTTTCTCACTTCTGATTGTGATTATGTCTGTAGATTCTCTTTTTCTCTTAATGCATCTGGCTAGGGGTTTATCTATTTTGTTTACTTTTTCAAAGAACCAGCTCTTGGTTTCATTGACTTTTTCTATTGTTTTCTTCTTCTCAATTTTATTTATTTCTTCTCTAATCTTTACTATGTCCCTCCTTCTGCTGACTTTGGGCCTCATTTGTTCTTCTTTTTCCAATTTCAGTAATTGTGTCTTTAGACTATTCATTTGGGAATGTTCTTCTTCTTTAAATAGGCCTGGATTGCAATATACTTTCCTCTTAGAACTGCCTTTTCTGCGTCCCACAGTTGTGGCTTTGTGTTGTTGTTGTCATTAGTCTCCATATATTCTTTGATTTCTGTTTTGATTTTGTCGTTAACCCATTGATTAATTAGGAGAGTGTTGTTAAGTCTCCATGTATTTGTCAGCCTTTTTGATTTCTTTCTAAAATTTATTTCTAGTTTTATACCTTGGTGATCTGAGAAGTTGGTTTGTAGAATTTCAATATTTTGGAAATTACTGAGGTTCTTTTTGTGGCCTAGTATGTGGTCTATTCTGGAAAATGTTCCATGTGCACTTGAGAAGAATGTATATCCTGTTGCTTTTGGGTGTAGAATTCTGTAGATGTCTGTTAGGTCCATCTGTTCTAGTGTGTTGTTCAGTGCCTCTGTGTCTTTACTTATTTTCTGTCTGGTTGATCTGTCCTTTGGAGTGAGTGGTGGGTCGAAGTCTCCTAAGATGAATGCATTGCTGTCTATTTCTTCCTTTAATTCTGTTAGTATTTGTCTCACATATGCTGGCGCTCCTGTGCTGATTGCATATATATTTATAATGGTTATATCTTCTTGTTGGACTGACCCCTTTATCATTATGTAATGTCCTTCTTTATCTTTTGCTACATTCTTCGTTTTGAAGTCTATTTTGTCTGATACAAGTACTGCAACACCTGCTTTTTTCTCTTTGTTGTTTGCATGAAATATATTTTTCCATCCCTTCACTTTTAGTCTGTGTATATCTTTGGATTTTAGGTGAGTTTCTTGTAGGCAGCATATAGATGCGTCTTGCTGTTTTATCCATTCTGTTACTCTGTGTCTTTTGATTGGTGCATTCAGTCCATTTACATTTTAGGTTGATAATTGATAGATATGTACTTATTGCCATTGCTGGCTTTAGATTCGTGGTTACCAAGGGTTCAAGGGTTGCTTCTTTACTATCTAACAATCTAACTAAACTTTCTTGTTAAGTTATTGTAAACACAGTCTGATGTTTCTTAATTTCTCTCCCTTCTTATTCTTCCTCCTCCATTCTTTATATACTAGGTGTTTTATTCTTTGCCTTTAGTTCGTATTTGGATGGTCTGCTTTCTTTGCTATGATTTTATTTTCTCTGGTGACATCTTTTTAGCCTTAGGTGTGCTTCCATCTAGAGCAGTCCATTTAAGATATCCTGTAGTGGTGGTTTATGAGAGGCAAACTCTCTCAACTTCCGTTTGTCTGGAAATTGTTTAATCCCTCCATCATATTTAAATTATAATCGTGCTGGATACAATATTCTTGGTTCAAGGCCCTTCTGTTTCATAAAGTTAAATATATCATGCCATTCTCTTCTGGCCTGTAAGGTTTCTGTTGAGAAGTCTGATGATAGTCTGATGGGTTTTCCTTTGTAGGTGATCTTTTCTCTCTCTAGCTGCCTTTAATACCCTGTCTTTATCTTTGATCTTTGCCATCTTAATTATTATGTGTCTTGGTGTTGTCTTCCTTGGGTCCCTTGTGTTGGGAGATCTATGTGCTTCGGTGGACTGCGAGACTACTTCCTTCCCCAGTGAGGGAAAGTTTTCAGCAATTATTTCTTCAAAGACACTTTCTATCCCTTTTTCTCTCTCTTCTTCCTCTGGTACTCCTATAATGCGAATATTGTTCCGTTTGGATTGGTCACACAGTTCTCTTAATATTCTCTCATTCCTAGAAATCCTTTTATCTCTCTCTGCCTCAGCTGCTCTGTACTCCTGTTCTCTGTTTTCTATTCCATTAACATTCTCTTGCATCTCATCCAGTCTGCTGTTAAGCCCGTCGATCGCTTGTCTGATTTCTGCATTGTCTTTCCTCAGTTCCCTCACTTCCTCCCTCAGCTCTTGCACATTTCTCTGTAGGTCCATCAGCATGGTTATGACTTTTATTCTGAATTATTTTTCAGGAAGACTGTGCATTTCCATCCCTTCAGACTCCCTCTCTGGGGTTGTCTGGTTGATTTTGGTCTGAATCATATTCCTCTGTCTTTTCATGGCTATAGAATTGGTCACTGATAGTTGCCACATATGTCAGCTGGGCTCTTTAAGACTTTAAAAAGAGAAGAAAAAAAAGAGAAAAAAAAAGAAAGAAAAGAAAACAAACAAACAAAAAAAAACCCACCCACCAGACGTAGATTCTGTGGGAATGCTGTAGGTGGCGCTATTGCCCCACTATTCCACAGCTGTGGCTGCTCTGCTCCGCAGGGCCCTTTATCGCTCTGGCAGGGGTGGGAACAAATAGGAGGCTGTTGATCTCAGTGAGAAGTGTAAGTATGTCTACGCTTCCCCAGTCGCCAGCTAAGGCGTCGGAAACTAGCCAGGACTCCCAGCCTGCTGGGCTGAGTGTGCTGGGGCGATCCGGCTCCTCTGCTGGGCTCCTGTCTCTTTAAGACCACTGAAGAAAGCGCACGTTTTTTTTTTCCTTCCCGGGAGCCAGCTGCAAGCACCCTGGCGCGTTCCCTGCTCAGATCCTGCCCCTCTGTTTCTCCAATCTCCGCTGCACTGTGCAATGTGGGTCAGTGCTCCCCGCGCAGATCACCGAGGCTGGCTACTTCGCGGGGTGTACTTCCACTCCCTCCTGGCTCTGAATCCTCTCCTTCCGCCGGTGCGCTGGGGTGGGGGAATGCTCGGGTTCCGCCGGGTCACGGCTCCATATCTTACCCACCTCTTGGGGTGCTGAGTCCTCTCTGGTGTAGCTGCACGCTGTGCGCTTTCCTGTGTATTCTTGTCTCTCTTTTAGGTATAGATGTATTTGCTGTGTTTTCGTAGATAAATATAGTGTTTGGAGGAGATTTCTGCCACCCTGCTCACACCGCCATCTTCCCGAAGTCTGTTTTGTTTTTACATTTCATGTGTAAGTAAAATTCTGTGGTATTTGTCTTTCTCTACGTGGCTTTTTCTGCTTAGCATAATACCTTCCCAGTCCAACCATCTTGTCCAAATGGCAAGATTCCCTTCCTTTTTATGGCTGAATAGTGTTCCATTGTTTATGGAACAATATTCCATATATGTACCACATCTTATTTATACCTTCATCTTTGGATGGCACTTTGGTTGCTTCCATATCTTGGCTATTGTAAATAATGCAGCAATAAACCTAAGGGGGTTATATCTTCTTGAATCATAGATTTTGTTTTCATTAGGTATATTGCTGGAAGTGGAATTATTAAGTAGTATGGTCTTATTCGTTTTTTTAATTTTGAGGAACTTCCCCACTTGTTTCCATAGTGGCTGCACAAATTTACATTCCCACCAACATTTTAGGAGGGTTCCCTTGCTCCACATCCTTGCCAACATTTATTATTTCTTCTGTTTTGGATAGTGGTCATTCTGATGGCTGTGTGGTGGTAACTCATTGTAGTTTTGACTTGCATTTCCCTGATGATTGGAAATGTGGAGAATCTTTTCATGTGCCTATTGGACATCTGTATGTCCTCTTTGGAAAAATGTCTATTCATGTCCTCTTCCCATTTTTCCATCTGGTTATTTATATTTTTAGTGTTGAGTTGTATGAGTTCATTATATATTTTGAGTGTTAACTTATTATTGGATATATTATTTAGGAATATATCCTCCCATACTGCAGATTGCCTTTTTCTTTGCTTGATAGTTTGTTGTATAGAAGCTTTTCAGTCTGATATATTCCATTTGTTTACTTTTGCTTTTGTTTCTTTTGCTCAGGGAGATATCCTCAGAAAATACTACTCATGCTTATGGTCATGAGATCTCTGAATATATTTTATTCTAAGAATTTTATGGTTTCTTATCCTATATTTAGCTCTTCAGTCCATTCTGAATTTACCTATGTGTGTGGTGTTAGTGATCCTGTTTCATTCTCTTGCATGTAGCTGTCCAGTTTTCCCAACACCATGTTTTGAAGAGACTTTTTCCCCATTGTATATTCTAGCCTCCTTTATCATATATTAGTTGACCACATATTCATGGGTGTTTGTTTTTCCAGGCTCTCGGTCCTGATCCATTGATCTTTGGGTCTGTTTTTCTGCCAATACTATGATTACTATGGCTTTGAAATGTAGCTTCAAAGCAGGGACACTGATAACCTAGCTTTTTTCTTATTCATCAAGATTTCTTTGGCTACTCAAGGTCTTTTGTGGTTCCATATAAATTTTAGGATTATTTGCTGTAGTTCATTGAAAAAAATGCCAAATGGAGATTTCATCTATAAATGGCTTTGGGTAAGATGGTCATTCTGACAATATTAGGTCTTCCTATCCATGATCATGGTACAGATTTCCATTTATGTTCTCCTTTTTCAATTTTTTTAACCAGTATCTTATCATTTTAAGAGACAGTTCTCTCACCTCCTTGGTTAGGTTTATTCCTAGGTATTTTATTCTTTTTGATGCAAGTGTTTTCTTGATTTCTATTTTTGTTAGTTCATTCTTAGTATATAGGAATGCAGCAAATTAGTGTATATTGATTTTGTATCCTGTGACTTTGATGAGCACAGTTCATTCTAATAGTTTTGTTATGGAATCCTCAGTGTTTATATATGCAGCATCATGTCATGTGCACATAGTGGCAATATTATTTCTTTCTTACCAATTTGGATGAAATGTACCTCTTTTACTTTTCTGATTGCCATGGCTAGTACTTCCAGTACTATTTTGAATAAAAGTGGTGAGAGTAGGCCTCCTTCTCTTGTTCCTAAACTTAAAGGAAATTTTCAGCTTTTCACCATTAAGTATGATGTTAGCTGTGGGTTTATCATATCTGGCATTTATTATTTAGAGGTACATACACTTTATTCCCATTTTGTTGATAGTTTTTTTCATGAGTGGATGTTGAATTTTGTCAAATGCTTTTTCAGCATCTATTGAGATAATCATATGGTTTTGTCATTCCTATGGTTAATGTGGTGTATCACATTGATTTACAAATACTATACCATCCCTGCACCCCTAGAATAAATCTCACTTTGTCTTGATGGATAATCCTTTTTATGTATTTTAGAATTCAGTTTCCTAATATTTTGAGGAGGATTTTTGCACCTGTGTTCATTAGAGATATTGGTCTTTAATATTAATTTTTGTATTTTCTTTGTTTTTGGTATTAAAGTGATGCTAGCCTTATGGCATGAGTTTGGAAGTAGTCCTTCCTCTTCTATTTTTTGGAATATTTAAGAATGGATATTAGCTCTTTAAATATTTTGTAGAATTCACCTGTGAAGACATTTGATCCCGGATTTTTTTGATTGCCAGTTCAATTTTTTTGCTGCTAATTGGTCTATTCAGATTTTCTGTTTCTTCCTTGGTCTTCTTGGAAAATCAGACATTTCATAGATTTTTCCATTCTTCCAGGTTGCCCAACTTGTTGGGATAATTTTTCATAGAATTCTCTTATAATTCTTTGAATATTTCTGGTGTCACATTTAATTTCTTTTTCATTTCTCATTTTGTTTGTTTATGTCCCCTGTCTTTTTATTGATATGTCTGTCTAGGGTTTTGTCTATTTTGTTTATCTTCTTAAGAGCCAGTTCTTAGTTTCATTGATTTTTCTATTGTATTCTTATTCTTTATTTCATTTATTTCTGCTCTGATCTTTATTATGTCCCTACCTCTACTAATTGTGGCCTTTGTTTTCCTTTCTCTATTCCTTTTGTTGTGAGTTTTGATTGTTTATCTAGGATTGTTCCTGGTTCTTGCTGTAGGCCTATATTGCTATATGTACTTCCCTATTAGAACCACTCTTGCTGCATTCCATGTATTTTGAACTGTTTGTTTCTATTTTCATTTTTATTCATGTACTGTTTGATTTTATCTTGATTTGTTAATGATCCATTGAGTATTTAGAAGTATGTTGTTTATCCTCCATGTATTTGTGGGGTTTTTTTTATTTCCTTCATGTAATTGACTTCTAGTTTCATACCACTGTGGTCTGAAAAGATGCCTTATACAACTTCAATATTTTTTAATTTATTGAGGCTATTTTATGTCAATATGTAGTCTAGTCTGCAGAATGTTCCATGTGCACTTGAGAAAAATGTGTATCCTGATGCTTTTGGATGGTATGGTCTGTATATATCTGTTAATTCCATGTGGTCTTATATGTCTTTCAATGTCTGTTTTCTTATTGATTTTCTGTGTGGATGATTTATCCATTCATGTAAGTGGGATAGTAAAGTTTCCTAATATTATCATTTTGCTCTTTGCTCCCTTTAGATATGTTAATATCTGTTTTATATATTTAAATTTGCCAATGTAGGGTGCATAAGTACTTATGATTGTTATTTCCTTTATGTCATTATGTTATGTCCGTCTTTGTATCTTCTTGTTTTCTTTGTTTTTAAGTCTATTTTGTCCGATATAAGTACAGTTTCTATTTTTTTTCTCTCCTTTAATAGCATGAAATATCTTTTTCCATCACTTCACTTTCTGTCTGTGTATGTATTTAGGTCTGAAATGAATCTCTTTTACACAGCATATAGATCATTCCTATTTATCTATTCTGCCACCTGATGGAATTTGGTTGGTGTATTTAGTACATTTATATTTATTTATTAGGTATGTACTTTTTACCATTTATTAATTATCAGTATGTTTTCATAGTTCCATTCTGTTCCTTCCCCTTTTATTCCCTTTTCTTATGATTTGATGGTTTTCTTTAGTGCTATACTAAGATTCTTTTAAAAATAATTTTGTATCTATACAGACTTTACATTCATGTTTACCACAGGGTAAATAGTTGTCTAAACATATATCAGTCTATATTACATTGATAGTTGCTCAATTTCACCCAAATTCTAAATGTAGTACATTTTTATGCTTCTTCCTCCTCCACACTTTATGTATAAGATGTTATAGTTACATCTTTTTTGTATCCTTTAAATGATTTTGTGTATAGCTGATTGATTTTGCTGCTTTTGTTTATTAACTTCATACTTGCTTCTTTTCTTTTTATTAAAGTATTATTGATATACACTCCTATGAAGGTTTCACATGGAAAAACAATGTGGTTACTACATTCACCCACATTATCAAGCCCCCACCCATACCCCAATGCAGTCACTGTCCATCAGTGTAGTAAGATGCCACAGATTCACTGTTTGCCTTCTCTGTGCTACACTGCTTACCCCGTGGTCCCCCACACCATGTGTACTAAACATAATAAACCACAGTCCCCTTCTCCTACCCTCCTCACCCGCCCTCCCATACCCCTCCACATTGGTAACCACTAGTAACTTCTTGGAGACTCTGAGTCTGCTGCTATTTTGTTTCTTCAGTTTTGCTTCATTGTTATACTCCCAAATGAGGGAAATAACTTAGCACTTGTCTTTCTCCATCTGGCTTATTTCACTTAGCATAATATCCTCTAGCTCCATCCATGTTGTTGCAAATCGCAGGATTTGTTTCCTACTTATGGCTGAATAGTATTCTATTGTGTATATTTATCACATCTTCTTTATCCATTCATCTACTGATGGACACTTAGGTTGCATCCATATCTTGGCTATTGTAAATAGTGCTGCAATAAACATTGGGGTGCATATGTCCTTTTGACTCTGAGAAGTTGTATTCTTTGGGTAAATTCCAAGGAGTGGGATTCCCAGGTCAAATGGTATTTCTATTTTTAGTTTTTTGAGGAACATCCATATTGCTTTACACAATGGTTGAACTAGCTTATATTTCCAGCAGAAGTTTAGGAGGGTTCCCCTTTCTAAACATCCTTGCCAGCATTTGTTGTTCTTAGTCTTTTGGATTGTGGCCATCCTTACTGGTGTGAGGTGATATCTCATTGTGGTTTTAATTTACATTTCCCTGATGATTAGAGATGTGGAGCATCTTTTCATGTGTCTGTTGGCCATCTGAATTTCTTCTTTGGAGAACTGTCTCTTCATATTCTCTGCCCATTTTTAATCGGGTTATTTGCTTTTTGAGTGTTGAGGCGTGTAAGTTCTTTATATATTTTGGATGTTAACTCCTTGTCAGATATGTCATTTACAAATATATTCTCCCATAGTGTAGGATGCCTTTTTGTTCTGTGGATGGTTTCCTTTGCCATACAGAAAACTTTTTAGTTTGATGTAGTCCCATGAGTTCATTTTTGCTTTTGTTTCCCTTGCTCGAGGAGATGCATGCAAGAAGAAGATGCTCATGCTTATATTCAGATTTTTGCCTATGTTGTCCTCTAAGAGTTTTATGGTTTCATGACTTACATTCAGGTCCTTGATCCATTTCAAGTTTACTTTTGTGTATGGGGTTAAACAATAATCCAGTTTCATTCTCTTTCATGTAGCTGTCCAGTTTTGCCAACACCAGCTGTTGAAGAGGCTGTCATTTCCCCATTGTATATCCATTGCTCCTTTATCATATATAAATTGACCGTATATGGTTGGGTTTATATCAGTGCTCTCTAGTATGTTCCATTGGTCTATGGGTCTGTTCTTGTGCCAGTACCACATTGTCTTGAGTACTGTGGCTTTTTAGTAAAGCTTGAAGTTGGGGAGCATAATCCCTCCAGCTTTACTCTCCCTTCTCAGGATTGCTTTGGCTATTAGGGGTCTTTTGTGGTTCCATATGAATTTTAGAACGATTTTCTCAAGTTTGTTGAAAAATACTGTTGGTATTTTGATAGGAATTGCATTGAATCTGTAGATTGCTTTAGGCAGGATGGCCATTTTGACAGTATTAATTCTTTCTATCCATGAGCATGGGATGTGTTTCCGTTTATTGGTATCTTTAATTTCTCTCATGAGTGTCTTGCAGTTTTCAGAGTATAGGTCTTTCACTTCCTTGTTTAGGTTTATTGCTAAGTATTTTATTCTTTTTGATGCCACTGTGAATGGAATTGTTTTCCTGATTTCTCTCTCTTCTAGTTCATTGTTAGTGTATAGGAATGCCACAGATTTCTGCGTGTTAATTTTGTGTCCCGCAGCTTTTCTGATTTCAGATATTAGATCTAATACTTTTGGAGTGGATTCTTCAGGGTTTTTTATGTACAATATCATGTCATCTGCAAACAGGGACAGTTTGACTTCTTCCTTGCCAATCTGGATGCCTTTAATTTCTTTGTGTTGTCTGATTGCCGTGGCTAGGACTTCCAGTACTATGTTGAATAGAAGTGGGGAGAGTGGGAATCCTTGTCTTATTCCCAATCTTAAAGGAATAGCTTTTAGCTTCTAGCTCTTAAGTATAATGTTGGCTGTGGGTTTGTCATATATGGCCTTTATTATGTTAAGGTACTTGCCGTCTATACCCATTTTGTTGAGAGTATTTATCAGGAATGGATGTTGAATTTTGTCAAGTGCTTTTACAGCATCTATGGAGATGATCATGTGGTTTTTGTCCTTCTTTTTGTTGATGTGGTGGATGATGTTGATGGATTCTCGAATGTTGTACCATCCTTGCATCCCTGGAATAAATTCTACTTGCTCATGATGGATGATCCTTTTGATGTATTTTTGAAGTCGGTTTGCTAATATTTTGTTGAGTATTTTTGCATCTATGTTTATCAGGGATATTGGTCTGTAGTTTTCGTTCTTTGTGGTGTCTTTGCCTCGCTTTGGTATAAGAGTTATGCTGGCCTCATAGAATGAGTTTGGGAGTATTCCCTCTTCTTCTACTCCTCAGAAAACTTTAAGGAGGATGGGTATTAGGTCTTCACTAAATGTTTGGTAAAATTCAGCAGTGAAGCCGTCTGGTACAGGTATTTTGTTCTTAGGTAGGTTTTTGATTACCAGTTCCATTTCATTGCTGGTAATTGGTCTGTTGAGATTTTCTTTTTCTTTCTGGGTCAGCCTTGGAAACTTATATTTTTCTAGAAAGTTTTCCATTTCTTCTAGGTTATCTAGTTTGTCAGCATATAACTTTTCATGGTATTCTCTAAAATTCTTGGTATTTCTGTGCTGTCTGTAGTGATTTTTCCTTCTCATTTCTGATTCTGTTTATGTGTGTAGACTCTCTTTTTTTCTTGATAAGTCTGGTTACAGGTTTATCTATTTTGTTTATTTTCTCTAAGAAGCAGGTCTTGCTTTCACTGATCCTTTCTATAGTTTGATTCTTCTCAATTTTATTTATTTCTTCTCTAATCTTTATTATGATCCTCCTTCTACTGAATTTAAATCGCATTTGTTCTTCTTTTTCTAGGTTCATTAATGGTGAGTTTAGACTGCTCATATGGGA
>JAVSCE010008561.1:0-17724 GCA_032199065.1 Smutsia gigantea | reverse complement strand
ATCCTCTTGATGTATTTTTGAATTCGGTTTGCTAAAATTTTGTTGATTATTTTTGCATCTACGTTCATCAGGGATATTGGTCTGTAATTTTCTTTTTTGGTGAGGTCTTTGCCAGGTTTTGGTATTAGAGTGATGCTGGCTTCATAGAATGAGTTTGGAAGTATTCCCTCCTCTTCTGTCTTTTGAAAAACTTTAAGGAGAATGGGTGTTATTTCTTCTCTATATGTCTGGTAGAATTCAGAGGTGAATCCATCTGGTCCAGGGTTTTGTTCTTGGGTAGTTTTTTGATTACTGATTCAATTTTGTTGCTGGTGATTGGTCTGTTTAGTTTTTCTGTTTCTTGCTTGGTGAATCTTGGAACGTTGTATTTTTCTAAGAAGTTGTCCATTTCTTCTATGTTTTCCAGCTTGTTAGCATATAGATTCTCATAATATTCTCTTATAATTCTTTGTATTTCTGTGGGGTCCGTTGTGATTTTTCCTTTCTCATTTCTAATTGTGTTTATGTGTGTAGATTCTCTTTTTCTCTTAATGAGTCTGGCTAGGGGTTTATCTATTTTGTTTATTTTTTCAAAGAACCAGCTCTTGGTTTCATTGATTTTTCTATTGTTTTATTCTTCTCAATTTTATTTATTTCTTCCCTAATCTTTATTATGTCCCTACTTCTGGTGACTTTGGGCCTCATTTGTTCTTCTTTTTCCAATTTCAGTAATTGTGTCTTTAGACTATTCATTTGGGAATGTTCTTCCTTCTTTAAATAGGCCTGATTGCAATATACTTTCCTCTTAGAACTGCCTTTGCTGCGTCCCACAGAAGTTGTGGCTTTGTGTTGTTGTTGTCATTAGTCTCCATATATTCTTTGATTTCTGTTTTGATTTGGTCATTAACCTATTGATTAATTAGGAGAATGTTGTTAAGTCTCCATGTATTTGTGAGCCTTTTTGATTTATTTCTAAAATTTATTTCTAGTTTTATACCTTTGTGATCTGAGAAGTTGGTTGGTAGAATTTAAATATTTTTGACTTTACTGAGGTTCTTTTTGTGGCCTAGTATGTGGTCTATTCTGGAAAATGTTCCATGTGCACTTGAGAAGAATGTGTATCCTGTTGCTTTTGGGTGCAGAGTTCTTTAGATGTCTGTTAGGTCCATCTGTTCTAGTGTGTTGTTCAGTGCCTCTGTGTCTTTACTTATTTTCTGTCTGGTTGATCTGTCCTTTGGCGTGAGTGGTGTGTTGAAGTCTCCTAAAATGAATGCATTGCCGTCTATTTCCTCCTTTAATTCTGTTAGTATTTGTTTCACATATACTGGCGCTCCTGTGTTGGGTGCATATATATTTATAATGGTAATATCTTCTTGTTGGACTGACCCCTTTATCATTATGTAATGTCCTTTACCTCTTGTTACTTTCTTCATTTTGAAGTCTATTTTGTCTGATACAAGTACTGCAACACCTGCTTTTTTCTCTTTGTTGTTTGCATGAAATATCTTTTTCTATCCCTTAACTTTTAGTCTGTGTATATCTTTGGGTTTTAGGTCAGTCTCTTGTAAGCAGCATATAGATGGGCCTTGCTTTTTTATCCCTTCTGCTACTCTGTGTCTTTTGATTGGTGCATTCAGTCCATTTACATTTAGGGTGATTATCGATAGATATGTACTTATTGCCATTGCTGGCTTTAGATTCGTGGTTACCAAGGGTTCAAGGGTTGCTTCTTTACTATCTAACAATCTAACTTAACTTTCTTGTTAAGTTATTGTGAACACAGTCTGATGTTTCTTTCTTTCTCTCCCTTCTTATTCCTCCTCCTCCATTCTTTCTATAATAGGTGTTTTATTCTTTGCCTTTAGTTAGTATTTGGATGGTCTGCTTTCTTTGCTATGATTTTATTTTCTCTGGTGACATCTTTTTAGCCTTAGGGGTGCTTCCCTCTAGAGCAGTCCGTTTAAGATATCCCGCAGTGGTGGTTTATGAGAGACAAACTCTCTCAACTTTCGCTTGTCTGTTTAATCCCTCCATCATATTTAAATGATAATCGTGCTGGATACAATATTCTTGGTTCGAGGCCCTTCTGTTTCATTACGTTAAATATATCATGCCATTCTCTTCTGGCCTGTAAGGTTTCTGTTGAGAAGTCTGATGATAGTCTGATGGGTTTTCCTTTGTAGGTGATCTTTTTTCTGTCTCTAGCTGCCTTTAATATTCTGTCTTTATCTTTGATCTTTGCCATTTTAATTATTATGTGTCTTGGTGTTGTCTTCCTTGGGTCCCTTGTGTTGGGAGATCTGTGGGCTTCTGTGGACTGTGAGACTATTTCCTTCCCCAGCGTGGGAAAGTTTTCAGCAATTATTTCTTCAAAGACACTTTCTATCCCTTTTTCTCTCTCTTCTTCCTCAGGTACTCCTATAATCCGAATATTGTTCCGTTTGGATTGGTCACACAGTTCTCTTAATATTCTTTCATTCCTAGAAATCCTTTTATCTCTCTCTGCCTCAGCTGCTCTGTACTCCTGTTCTCTGTTTTCTATTCCATTAACAGTCTCTGCATCTCATCCATTCTGCTGTTAAGCCCGTCGATCGCTTGTCTGATTTCTGCATTGTCTTTCCTCAGTTCCCTCACTTCCTCCCTCAGCTCTTGCACATTTCTCTGTAGGTCCATCAGTATGGTTATGACTTTTATTCTGAATTCTTTTTCAGGAAGACTGTGCATTTCCATCCCTTCAGGCTCCCTCTCTGGGGTTGTCTGGTTGATTTTAGTCTGGACCATATTCCTCTGTCTTTTCATGGCTATAGAAGTGGTCGCTGGTAGTTGCCACATATGTCAGCTGGGCTCTTTAAAACCTTAAAAAGAAAAAAAAGAGAGAGAAAGAAAGAAAAGAAAAAAGAAAGATAAGAAAAAACAAACAAAAAACAAACAACAAAAAAAACGCCCACCAGGAGTAGATTCTGTGGGGATGCTGTAGGTGGCACCGTTGTTCCACTATTCTGCAGCCGTGGCCGCGCCGCTCCGCAGGGCCCTTTATGGCTCTGGCCAGGGTGGGAACGAATGGTAGGCTGTTGATCTCTGTAGGAAGTCTAAGTGCGGCCACCCTTTCCCAGTTGCCAGCTAAGTGGTCCGAAACTCCCCAGGACTCCCAGCCTGCTGGCCTGAGTGTGCCGGGGGGATCCGGCTCCTCCGCTGGGCTCCTGTCTCTTTAAGACCGCTGAAAAAAGCACGCGGTTTATTTTTTTCTTCCCGGGAGCCGGCTGCAAGCACCCTGGCGCGTTCCCCACTCAGATCCTGCACCTTCTGTCTTTCCAATCTCCGCTACACCGCGCGATGTGTGTCAGCACTCCCCCACGCAGATCACCGGGGCTGGTTATTTCACGGGGTGTACTTCCACTCCCTCCCATCTCTGAATCCTCTCCTCCTGCCGGTGCGCTGTGGTGGGTGAGTGCTTGGGTCCTGCTGGGTTGCGGCTCCGTATCTTACCTACTTTGTGGGGTGCTGGGTCCTCTCAGGTGTAGCTGCACGCTGTGCCCTTTCCTGTGTATTCTGGTCTCTCTTTTAGGAATAGTTGTATTTGCTGTATTTTCATAGATATATATAGTTTTGGGAGGAGATTTCTGCCACCCTGCTCACGCCATCTTCCCAGAAGTCTCTGCTTTATATATTCTTAACTGACTAGGGATTTAATCAGTTTGTAAACTTAGTGGGTCAAGTGTTAGATACTGGTTGGTAGAGGCTTCACTAACTTCAGAGTCAGATTTGAAAGATGAGATGTGCAGGAAAGCTATTCCTGAGAGTTCCTTTTTCAGTAACATCCTTCACAATTTTATTAAGAAATAAAGATGTGTGTGCCTTCAGGAAACTTAGCTTTAGTCAGGGAGACAAGAAAGCTGGTGATAGATTACAATAACTTTCCTCGAGGTTTAGGGAACACTGAGCTACAGCTACATCTTTATTACTGAGATAAGAGGAGATGATAATTCTGTCAGAATTAAGACTATAGAAGGCAGTGGAGCTAGCATCAGAAAAGCTTAGAGTATAAGCTAAAAGGAAGGGGACGGATTGGGCAGGGAGCCAGGGCAAGGTCCAGAACCTAGGTGGGGATCTGCAACTCCATGAGTAATTGAGTATAGAAAGGTTCTAGATCTTAAATGTCAGAGCAAGGCAAAGGACAGACACAGAAGAACAGCTGGGGATTGGGACGTAACAGTGAAAAAAAAAAAAGGCAGCCAAAACGGGCAGAGTAGGAGGGGGTCCAAGGCCAAGTTCTAGAGATGTGGTGGCAGCTGAGAAAGCCATAACAAGGGAGAAAACAGATGCAGCCCAGCAGTTCCTCAAAAGCACTGACTACCAACCTCATGTGACGCCTCAGGCAGGAGCTGATACTGGCCTGTCTGAATGAAGGCAAGAGCAATTTCTGGCACAGAGAACCGGACTCTCCCTGTCCATTTTCCACCTGAAGTACCACCCATTCCATCAAAACCCTTCAAAAAAGCAGACTAAAGCCAAAAAAGACAAGTATCAAATGATTTCACTCATCTGTGGAGTATAAGAACAAAGAAAAAACTGAAGGAACAAAACAGCCGCAGACTCACAGAACCCAAGAACGGACTAATAGTTACCAAAGGGAAAGGGACTGGGGAAAATGGGCGGGAAGGGAGGGATAAGAGGGAAAAAGGGGCATTACGATTAGCAGATGTAATGTTGGGGGGGCACGGGGAGGGCAGTACAACTCAGAGAAGACAAGTAGTGACTCTATAGCATCTTACTACGGTGATGGACAGTGACTGTAATGGGGTTGGTGGGGGGGACTTGATGAAGGGGGTAATTTAATAATCATAATATTGCACATGTAATTGTAGATTAATGATCCAAAATAAATTATTTAAAAAATTTTTTTAAAAGACCAACAAGGAGAACTGACTGGTATGTTTGCCACTGTGTTATTATGCCTACTTTCACCTTTTCTCATGTGAAGTTGCTCAGCAACGAGATGGCAAAAAAAGCTCAGAAGAGAGGAAAAAAGTCTGAGAAGCCAAAACTCTGGATAATCTGCACCAAATAAACCCTTCTTTCCTTCCATTTATTCATTATTCAGTAATTATTTAGTGAATTCTGTCTAGATGTATCAGAAGTTTGGGGGGATATAAAGAAAAAATGGGTTCTCTTGTGGCTTAGGATTTTTCAAACCCTTGGATCATTTTCACTGCCTGCCCAGTTGTTACAGAGCATTCAGTCCTATCCAGAAGTCCAGGCAACCTAACCGAAGCCATGCGAATCTGAGTGTCCTACGTGTTGGAATCTATCAAGCCAGTAAGCTAGCATGACTCGAGTAGCAGTCTCAAGAAGCTAGATTTGGCCTAACTTTACCCTAACAACTTGCTCTTATTTACTTCAAAAGCAAGGAGCATCCAATCCCAGCCCCAAAAAAAGGTGATGTGGAGTTAGCTATACTATTAGTTTATCATTTTTCAAGATATGTCATCACCTCTTTTTGATACTAGTTAACTGCAGAATCATGTATAAATTACAAATTTTAGGAATCTTGTCAAGTTTTTAAGTAGCTTCCTTCTACTCTAGACAGATCTTAATTCTAAATATAACATGCCTGAAAAAAACACTACTGAAAGGCTCCTTCTCTTCAGCACAGTGTGTAATATAAACATCAAGCCGTCACTGTTTCCAGTGCAGTTAGGCCCAAAGGCCGCCCTCCATTGTGTAAGTGTTATAAAGACTGAAAGCTTAGACTGTAGCTCTTTAATGATTGCTTTAGCCATTGCACAAAAATCTGAACAGCTGTTCCCTGAATAAAAGACTAATGCAAAGCAAAGTAGGCCGGATAAAAAACACTTCCAACCACATTTCAAAAAGCTCCTTTGTGTCACCTAGATGCATGTCTGCACACGGAGTTTTTTGAGTACAGGTGGATAGCATGGGGCCTTTACTATAATTACGTCACCATCTGGTACTACCTTTATGGCAAAGTATCTCTGATGCACTGAGTTCCACATAAGTGGTGTAGTCTTGTAGCTCAATGATGGAACTGTGTGAATGGTGGCCTTCATTAACCCAAAGATAATTGCTTTGAGAAAAGGTTTCGATGCACATCTGTGGCACTTAGGATCCTATGGGTACATTTCTTTCTTTTGAGGTATCACTTTACAGTTAAGTTTTTCTTGGTATTTTTCAGAGACTTCTCTTCTGAGGCTAAATTAGGAATTTCTGTTCCTTATTTGAGTTCCAAGAATTGAGCCTTTCCTGCCCTCCGCCCAAACTAGAAGATATAAACCGTGGGAAAAAGTGTCTTTACAAACTGTATTAAGATATCTAACTTGGTTTATTTAGCATACTCACAGAGTCTCACATCCATGGAATCCTCTATTAAGTCTCTCCAAGCTACAACAGGTTTTTTTCCTTAGTTTCTGGGTCCTGCCTGCAAAGGCAGGGGTGAGAGGCAGGCACAAAGGCTGATAGGTAGAAAGTTGACATGGAATGCCTGTTTCTTCCTGTTCAGATCAGGTTCTTTCTTTCCAATATTTCCTCCTCTTCAACAGCAAAAGGGAAAGTGGTAAACAGAAAAATGAGGCATATCTATAGCTTTGTGTGATTTACTTAATTGAGGTCCTAAAGATTCCAAAGAATATATACTAGTGCAGTCCTTCTGTTCTAGGCACTGTAAGAGTCGACCAGAAAGAAACAGAGCCTCTACCCTTGTAACCTTCATCCATCTCAGTTATGCCTGGGAAGAATGTGGGCGCTAATTTTAGACACAGAGACTAAGATGCACAAAGGACAAGTATCAAAGCATTTTTGGAGCCAGAAACAGATTTAAGTTCCTTGACTCATTGCTGTTCTTACTGCAGACCACAGCTGTACCCAAATGAACTGCTGCTAGAATTGGTGGCTTCAGGAGCCAATTGCTCTGATTGGTAGCTCTAAGCCACTTCACTGAGAAAGCACAGGGTCTTAGATGCCTTAAGAAGTAATCGACAGCCTGAGGCCTGAGTGACTCAGGCTCTTCTGAGTCAACGGAGCTTTTAGGTTGGTCTTTTAGACTGACACTCTTCCATCTTGTTTTTCCCCTCTCCCAGGGAAGACAAGCGCCTGAAGACAAACATCTATCTCAAGTAGGTATCAGAGAGTAGAGGACTTTCCCTCATAGCCTACTTCTGGCTAGTGTTTACCAAAGTGTGGTCATCAAATCACCTGTTAAAATCCTTTGGGGTGCTTGTTAAACAGACTCCTCATGCTCTATCCCTCCACCCCAGAGGCACTGCTCCAAGAGGCAGGAGGCTGGCCTTTGTGACCCAGGGGTTCTTCTGCATACTCCAGTCCACCCTGGACCCCTTGCTTTGGACCGCTAGCTCCAAATGTGGCAGATCATTTGGGTTACTTGGGGAGAATTTTTGAAAATGGAATTAAAGTAGTGTATATGAAAAATGGAAACCATACTAAGTAAAATTAGATGTCCACCCACTCTTATTCTTCCAGACTTTTATCCTATTACATGTAGACATTTTCTTGTTTTAATGAATTACGAGTCTTACTATGCATATTACCTTTTCTCAGCTTGTTTTTAATTAACAGACTATAAAATGGACTTCCTTACAAATCTATCCCATTCTTTTAACACAAGGGACACAAAATCAAAGGTCTACAGGGGTTAGGTAACATTAGTGAGTTAAATGGACCTGGGAGGAACTGCGGAAAACTTGAGTTTTCCATTTAATAGAGTCAGAAGCTACTCAACTACAGTCAACTGCTGCCATTTGGGAATGTGGGCCCCAAATCTTGTTTTTAGGAGAAGCAAGCAATCTGAATTTAATGTACAATCTCTAGATTAGATTTTTAAATATTAGCAATTTCCAGACACTGCCCTCAACCCACCTTTTTGAAACTTTCTATGGCAGTGTATACACATATTGTTTCTTAGTATGTTATACTTGTACTTAAAAACCTTTCTTGTTTTTAA
Source organism: Smutsia gigantea (assembly GCA_032199065.1). NCBI lineage: Eukaryota > Metazoa > Chordata > Mammalia > Pholidota > Manidae > Smutsia > Smutsia gigantea. The sequence goes on along the minus strand of JAVSCE010008561.1, from coordinate 9,770 downwards.
TTAACGGAATGGAAAATGCCATTGCTACACACTTCGGTTGTGACAGTACGGCTGCTACAGTGGATATTCTTGTCTATATCTTTGTGTGCTTGTACAAATAATCTTAGAAGTGCAGGATCAACACTGCCCTAGAAAAGGTTGTACCAATCAATATACAATCCTTTGCACAGGACATGAGACGGTCCTGTACTGGGGAACTTTAAACAGATTCCCAGGTGCCATTCCAGAGATCAGATGTAGTAGGCCTGTGATAGAGCCCAAGATTGTACATTTTTTAAGCTCCCAGATGATTCTGATGATCAAAGGTTTTGGAACCACTGTCTTAGATTATTAACAAATTGTTTGGGGCCATTTCCAGTGAATTATAAAGGAAACTAAATACTTTGATTTGCATTTGTTTTAGACTGTGTTACTTCTAATTACAGCCCCTGTGAAAACACAAAAGGGCTCTTCTGCGGCTGCTGCATGAAGTTCAATCAGAGCAGAACTATAAATAAACCAACTCAGGGATCTTCAAACATCTTTTATTGGCAGAGCCTAGGAAAAGGTGTGGTAGCCATTTCTGAGCAAAACCTGTATCCCAGCAAGGTAGTCAGTGTTACATCTAGCACACCACTGCACCACAAAGCTTAAGTTCCTGAAACAGACACCCAGGTCACTAAGAGGCTCCAAAATCAATAGGTCAAGCCCTGCTGCTCTGTTAAGACTCTATAATGCAAGAAACAGTCCTGGATGTGCATCCTTGTTATGGGATGACTAAAAAGGAAGGGAACAGTATCGAGTTTTCTTACATTGACTCCAGTTCACTCCCCCATTACAAGGAAGGTGTGTCTCAGCAGTAGCACTGAAGTCTCCTCCCCATTCTGTGTTTGCCTCAGCAGCTTCTGCGTAGAAGGGGCGGTCATAGGACATGATCCTCAGGATGGTAGAGTTCACTCATCAGGCGGTAGATGTAGGAAGGTGCATTTCCACCAATGTTGGAGATAAAGAGGGTAATGAGCTCTGGTGGGACGTAGTCGAACACAGGACAATGAATGCTGACCTTCTCCAGAATGTCCCCTGAAAGGTAATCACACATGCTAAAGAATAAAACTAAAGATTTTGCTCTACTAATTAGTAGAGATTCTAGGCTAAAAAATAAAGACATACTTGCTACCCCAAGGAAGGGAAGCTGCAGCAAAATGAAACAAGAGATGACTTCAAACCTTGATACTCTCTGCTTAAAACTATCCAGCACCCTGAGAATAAAATTCAAACTTGGGATTGCAACCTCTGAGATCTGGCCCCTCCTCACAGCACTATACTAATTATATACACTAATTATAATCTGTTTCTAACTGGCTAAGCATGTACCTAAGTCAAGCCCTTTGCACTAATGCCTGGAAAATTCTTCCCTTGATCTTCAAAGGGTAGGCTCCATTCAGGACTCAGCTACAATGTCATCTCATTAAGACCCTTCCCCAAACTAAAGTAGTCTCTTCAGCACTTTCCATCACATCATCCTTCTTGGTTTTCTTCCTGAAACATCTCATGACCTGACATTTTCTTGACTGTCTTTGACAACATGATATACACTCCATGCCTATCTGGCTTGTTCACTGTTACATCCCTAGTGCCTAGAATGGTGCTGACACATAATGAGTACTCAACAGACATATTTCTTTAAAGAATGCATGCTTGAAAAAATGGATAAAGTTGTGCGAATCAGCACCTCAAGAGCTATGCTTTGCTCGCACGTTAACGCCTGTGAGGCAGTAGGCTCACTGAGCAAAGCCGCTGCCTTTAGAAGTCAAAGAAGGGGACCTAACCCACACAGGCATCCAGGGCACACGCAAATTTTATAAGTAGGAACAGTTACAGCCTGCCTCCTCTGGCAGCCACATCACCAGGACTCCTAGAGCAACTGAAACCAAGTACATTTTCCCATCGGGCTGTTGCCTGTGTCACAAACAAAGTGCAAAGCTAATTCCAGCCATTCACAGTGGCCCCAATAACTCAAATATATTAGTCTCAGAACAAAATGAACATGGATTTGCACTCTAACTGCTAAAGAGAACAGTCCCCACAAGCAGTATCATAAAAAGCATAACCTGGCGGCACCCAGGCCCACTGACCCCCAAAACAAAAACAAAATGACCAAAACACACACATGACACACAAAACTTCTGTACCTTCTGTGAAAGGCAGGACTTCTTCAGGAGCCACAAACTTGTGAAACGATTCTTCTTCATTGGGGAACTGGGAAAGGAAAAAAAAAGTAACCAAGACCCAGCAATTCCACTCCCAGGTATACACCCAAGGTAAATAAAGAACATATGTTCACACAGCAACTTGTACACAAATGCCAACAGAAGCATTATTCACCAAGCCAAAAAGCAGAACAACTCAAATGTCCATCAACAAATGAATGGATAAATAAAGTGCGTATACCCATACAATAGGGTATTATTCATAAAAAGAAAAAGAAACAAAGTACTGCGCTACAGCTCAGATGAACCTCGAAAGCATTATGATAGCGAAAGAAGTCAGACACAAAAGGGCACGTTGTATGATTCCATTTTTAGGAAATATTCAGTAAAGGCAAACCCAGAGACAAAAAGCCAGTTAGCAATTACTAGGAGATGGGGAGAGGGCAGAACTGGGAGTGACTACTTCAAAAGCATGGAGTGTTTTCCTGGGATGATGACAAAGTTTTTAAACTAGAGAGTGGTAGTTGCACAATGCTGTGAATGTAGTAAGCACCGCTGAACCGTACATTTTAAAATGGTTAATTGTATATTATGTGAATTTCATCTCAACTGAAAAAAAAGAGACCTTTAAATAAGCTATTTTCAAAGCAAATAGCTTCTATCACTAATGAAATGGCTCTTCACCTACTAACTGCTTGTAGTCAGGCTACAGAGGACAGTCCCTAGAAACATGACAAATAAACCAATTCTACATTCCTCATTTCTACTTGCTTGGTATTTTCAGAAATGGTCAGGGTAACGGGGAATAAATGAAGGTCCTTCCCCAACAATGTACTGTCCTGACCTTAACAATTTCATCTTTTTAAAGCTGAACAGTTATCACTATCAACTGTTTCTGGTTCAAGACTTCTGTGTCCTTTTCCAGCCTCCACTGGGTCTGATCCACGGCATAAACACAGATAAAAAGAAGCCCCATTGTGAGTAGGTTTAAGGCCCAGAGTTAAAGCATATACTTTGGCTTCCTTCTCTGTTGCCTAGAAACAGACCAACATACCTGTGGGGACAGCTTGAACATAGAAGCACAGACTATGAGCGGGGTGGAATGGTGTTTCGCAGCCAGTGCCAGAGTGTGAGTTCCTGTCACAGCTCTCAGGGCACCATTGGCCAGGATGGTCTTCGTGCCAATTATCACCTTGGGACAGGAAGAAAACCATGAGCCTTCCTGTGAACAGAATGTTAAATGGGCCACTGGGCACAACAGGCTGCATGCTTAGTCCTCAGATTTGGCATCCTGGGGGGGGTCACACACCAGTAAAGGGTAAGGGATTCTAGACTCAGGACCAGTTCCAGCATGAGTGGGTTCCCAACGAAAGAATGAACATAATACACGACAGGAAACGGCAGTATCTACTGCTCTTAGTCCTGTATTTTCTGGAAATCTATACGCCATACCTCCTGAGAAGCCGGGAACCTTTCTATTCGCCATTCACTACTGCCAAGCTCTGAGCAAGTGGGGAGCACTCAGACCAATCCCTGGCGGCTGACACAGTCAACTTAGTCCTACTTCATTCCTTTCAACGCTTGCACCAAAAAGAGGCAATGCCAAAGGAGGAATGATGATACGGATAAAGGGAGAAGAGATTTAGTTAATGGATTTAAAAAAGGCCAAAGGATGTATTTTTTAAATTTGCTAGAAACCTTTTTCTTTTCTCATGGATACTAAAGGGATTGAGGGGTGGGAATCAATGTTTTTAAGTATAATCTTCATGAGTTCAGCATAACTCCAAATATACGCACCTTGTTGACTCTTGACATAACAGCAAAAATAGCAGCATCGGTCATGACAGTTGTCTCAATACCTACTTTGGACAAATTGATTGCCATTTCATGACCCTGAAAGAGGAAAGGCCGATAGGTGGGACAAAGAGTGACAGCATGAAAGCCCTCTCAAACATTACTGAACTGGGGGATTCTGTGATACTAGGCATACCCAACACATAATTTCCTACAGATAACTCATTTTTCTGCCTATGTACTCTCTGGTAGGTTGCAGGGAAGCCCTGGGGAAGCTAATAAATGTTTAATTCCTCACAGCATCACTAGAGCAGCCTCAAAACTGGAAATATTACTTGCTTGCATAATCAGGTATATCTGACAAGACAGCTCCTGGCTCATTATTTTACTACGTCCCATATCCTTACATATTTCCCTTTTTGAGACCTACTATTTACCTAGGGAATGAATGAGGTCAGACCAAGCATCAGTCATCCCCAAAGTAATTTACCCTATTTTGATTCCTAAAAGTACCAATATTTATCTTTGCTTGGACCCAGCAGTCCACCCAACCTTCTTAAACCCATGTTTAAGAATGTTTACAGGACAAACAACTTGAAAATTCCCTTCATGCATGTTTTACTTTTATCTTCTGTGTCTTGCTTATCAATTCAAAGTTGGCATAGAGCTCATCTACACCTCCTTTTTAATTTTTCTTGGCAACTCCAGCAGCCCCCCTACCTGACAGAAAGGAGCACCCTCTGCCACGATAACATGGAATTTCCTCTTTCGGGCAGCCTCTTTGAGGAATGCCTCTACTGTTCGAGAGAAGCCAATGGTCATGATCACCTCATTGGAGTGGATGTGCTCCAGAGCCTGGGCTGCAATGTTCTCTGTTGTCCCTTCTGCAAGAACAGTCCATTTTACGAGAAAAATATGAAACTGCCATGCTACAGCATGGATATGACAGAGCATGGAAAGAGACATGTGCCCTATGCATGGACTGCCCATCCAGTAGACCGTGATAACACAGGGTAATGGACTTAATGTGAAATGTCACAGTTTCTTAAAAGTCCTGCTCCGCTGGGACCTTCTACCTTCCAAGTTCTCAGCCTACCCTCTTTCCCAGCAGTACCCATACTCATCAACTTACACGCTACCATGACACTAGCTCCATACTACTGATTTTGACACAACAAATTCAGGCAAGAAATAGCCCAATTTGGGAAATCCTAAAGTGCTAAGAGTGAGGTAAACAAAGCTTCCCCTAAAAGAACTCCTCCAGAAGATGGCCACAGAAGAAAAACAGGAGAATTTGGAAGCAGCAGGTCAGTGCAGACAGGCCCAGCTTCCTCCCTCCCTCCTCTGACTGTAATGAATATCTGTAGGTCTCCTGGGTCACAAAGACAAGGCAGTTGGAGGGTGTGTTTGTGTGTGTGTGTGTAAAAGTTCAAAAGGAAGTTTAATGAAGGAGGCTTTATTCAGCTGTGGTTTTAGGAAATTCATCTTCTTTAAAACGAACAGAAAGCTCTTTCCCAATATTCCCTGTGCACTGGGTGTTCCTTCCATAAGGGCTGGTCTGTAAGGGAAGGTAGAAGAGTTACCTTTCCTCCTGCCACTTGTTCCAACCCTTCCTAATCGGGATGTAAGAGAAACCTGTGACAACTACAGGAACGGTTATCCCACCTCTGCTGATGAGCAACTTTCTTAGTCTTCTTTTCCCTCATTTTCCTGCAGCCTGTCCTGTCCACTCAGGGATCAGGACTCTTACCCAATTCCACAAGCAGCTCATTAATTGCCTCAATGATGTTGGACTGGAGTTGGGCATAAGCGAAACTGAAATCCTCGTTCAGGCCTCCGAATGTCAAGAGTTTGTGCAGGGACTCCTGCTGATCGCTCTCGTCGCAGCGTCCGTGCAGTCTATGGGGGCAACAAGACGCAAAGGGGAAGGTGGGAGGAGGTGTGGTCATTTAAGCAACATGGCCCCAAAAAGGGAGAGGGGCTCGTGCAAAAGGCGTCACTAGGTCCAGCGCGGAGCCCACGACGTGGGCCTGACCTGCCATACTCCTCCCGGACGATCCGCAGCACTCTCCGCACCATGTTGCCCACGGTGGTCTCTGAGGGCTGGGCGGCCGTCATCCTCCGACCCTCTCTGCGGATCAGTTCCATCAGCTCCCCTGTAATTCAAAGAGAGAGGGTGGGCGGGGCAAGGGCGAGGTGAGGCCTGCGCGACTTTCCGCTTGGGTATCAGGAACGGTTAGTGGCGTGGGAAGCGAAGAAGCCAGGGCTGCCCCACCTGCGTTGCTCCAGCGGTGGTCCGTGATGATCCGGCGTAGCAGTCCCAGGGTCTCCCGAGCCATATCTTCCGAGCTGCGCCGCCCGCCGCCCCGCTTTAGCGCCTCCACGAAACTCTCGATGCTCTCGCTCAACTCAGCACCCTCTGCGGCCGCACCGGGCATCGCTACAGGAGCCGCGTGGCCGGGGAACCCACACCTGCGAAAGCTCGGGGTTTACACTTCCGGGGCGAGCGAGACCGGCTTCCGTTCTGAGAAAAAAACCTCCTGTTTAGAAGACGACAGGCCACGCCCCTCTCTGCCTCCCCGCCCGACTTCTTCTGCCTGAGCCAATCAGAGACTTGGAGCTCGAGTGGTTCAGTTAATGCTGGTGGGGCTGTACGCCTGCGGGGCGGGAGGATTGGCAGTGACTTCTGGGCTCCTCACACGCTCAGCGGAGGCGACCCGTGAGGCTTGGAGAGGTTGGCTAGTGCCGTTTCTGCAGAAACTGTCTCTGAGCCCCTCCCCACGATCCGACCCTACTTTGGATAAGTTGCGTTGCTCCTTCTTGGTCCCCCTGCTTTGGGGACCTCCCAGTCTCCTGACAGAGATGTTCAAGAGAGAGCCTCCAGGGCCGCTGCCCCTTGGGCGGACGCCCCGTTAGAGTGCTGTTACATTGCATGGTACTGGTGGTTCCTTTGCGCCTGCGTCAAATAGATTCCGCTCCCTGAAGGTAGAGATGATAGTCTTTTTTGCCTCTGCATTCCCAAGGCCTAGCACTTAATATAAAAACAGAAGAATCAGGGATGAGAGCGAACACTCACCAATGAGGAGATTCATAGTGGGAGCTAATATGAGAGGAAAAATTATGTCCTTACATATGGACACACTACAAAAGCTCGAGAGTATAATGCAATACCAAAAGCTACCATTTACTAAAGTTTACTAGGTATTGGGCACTGCGTGAATCGCCTCATCTAATGCAAGTCTATGAGGTAGGTCCTCTTATTTTACAGATTAGGAAACAGCCACAGAATTTAAGCATTTAGTAAGGGGATGCGTTCATATTTCAAAGCCAAATTCTGTGTGTAATGAAAATGTCTATTTCCTTAAGAAATTCTTTAAACTGGAATCCTTGGGTACATGCAAACTTTTGTTGCAATTGACAAATTGCCCTCCGAAAAGGTACACCAATACTAAAATCAGACAAAGATAGCACAAGAAAACGACAGACCAATGCCCTCGTGAATGCAGATGCAAAAATCTGCAACAAATTATTAGCAAATCTAATCCAGCAGTATATAGAAAGATTAATACATATTACTAAATAGAATTTAAACCTGAAATACAAAGCTGTTTCAGTGTCTGGAAATCAATTTAATAAACCACATTAATCTTAAAAAATCACGATTGTGTCAATACAAGAAACGTGACAAAACTCAATAGCCATTGAGTTTTAAAAACTCTTAGAAAACTAGGAATGGAAAGGAACTTTTACACAGCCTGATAAAAAGCATCTACAAGTTCCTACACCCAACCTCACACTTTATGGAGAAAGACTGCATTCTCCCTAAGATCAGGAATAAGGCAAGGATTTCCATTCTCACCCACTCCCATTTAATATCACACTCAAAGTCCTAGCCAGTACAATAACACGAGAAAAAGAAATTTTAAAAACATACAGACTGGGAGGAAAGAAGATTGTTCTATTCACAGAAGACAAAATTGTCTATATAGAAAATCCCAAAGAATCAACAATAAAAACCTAGAACTAATAAGTGCATTTAGCAAGGATACAGGTCAACACACAAACGTCAATATATAACTACACACTAGCAATGAATAATCAGAAACCAAACCTAAAAACACAAATAGCTCCCCAAAGCCATAAATATTGTCAATTTTACTGTGTAAGTTTAAGTGTCTTAAACAGTTCACGTGTTTACTAGCACTTACCATGCTCTGGCCAATTTTGGATATTATTGTTCTTTATTTTTCCAGACATCAAGCCATTAAAAAGTAAGGTGCATACTATTTTATATATACAGAAGAATATAGGTGCATGTGTTTAGCATATATATATATATGCACATTATGAAGCATGACAACAGAATGAACACCCATGAAACCATCTCTCAACTTAAAAACTAAAATTTTCAAACTAATAAGACACAGAAAGTAGAATGGAATTTACCCTAAGAATGCAGCAGCCCAATTTGAAAAGGACAGATGCACCCCTATGTTTATTGCAGCACTATTTACAATAGCCAAGAAGTGGAAGCAACCTAAGTGTCCATCAGTAGATGAATGGATAAAGAAGATGTGGTACATATACACAATGGAATATTATTCAGCCATAAGAAGAGAACAAATCCTACCATTTGCAACAACATGGATGGAGCTAGAGGGTATTATGCTCAGTGAAATAAGCCAAGCCAAAAAAGACAAGTATCAAATGTGGAGTATAAGAACAAAGAAGAAATACTGAAGGAACAAAACAGCAGCAGACTCACAGAACCCCAGAACGGACTAATAGTTACCAAAGGGAAAGGGACTGGGGAAAATGGGCAGGAAGGAAGGGATAAGAGGGAAAAGGGGGCATTATGATTAGCAGATATAATGTTGGGGGGGCACGGGGAAGGCAGTACAACTCAGAGAAGACAAGTAGTGATTCTATAGCATCTCACTACGCTGATGGACAGTGACTGTAATGGGGTTGGTCGGGGGACCTGATGAAGGGGTAGTTTAATAATCATAATATTGCACATGTAATTGTAGATTAATGATAATAAAATAAATTATATTAAAAAAGGAAGAATGTATATATTCAATATACTTTGACTTTGAAATTGGGGCTGAAAATAAATGTATGATATTTCTGCAAAAAAAAATAATAAAGTAGAATGGTGAATGTCAGGGTCTGGAGGGAAGGGTAAGGTATTGTTTTATTAGAGTTTTGGTTTTACAAGATGAGTCCTCGTGATGGATGGTGGATGATGGATGTGTGCTTACATTGCACAACATCATAAATGTACTTAATGCCACTGAGCTGCACACTTTAAAAGGGTTAAAGTGGCAAATTTTAAGTTATGTGTATATGTAGCTCCAGGAGTAAGTGGGTTCCCCTCCTGGAACAACTTCCCCTATGAATCCAGTGAAAATGAAGTAAGGCAAGGGAAAGGGTAGGTTGGGAGAAACCATTTTTATTGCTCACAGCTTGGTGGAATTCACTAGCCAGGCCCGGCTCTGTCTGTCCCCTCTGGCCACGGCACACGCTCCACCCAAGTCCTTTCTCTCTAGTCCCAATAGCAAAACCTGCTCCATGCTCCATTATTCTGCAGCCAGGGTACACTCTCTACTTCCCTGCCCACCCCTTCCAGGAGGAACTTCATGGGCAGGGCCTTGGTGACTGGCAGACACCAAACTGATTACATATCAGGAATGCAGAGGGGGAGAGAATGGCTCTTTTCTCTCCACTCCTTGCCCTGGATCCTCCTGAGGCTCTGAAACATCCATTGGTATTTAAATGGACTAA